>JBBPDB010004728.1:0-13450 GCA_037974465.1 Brachypetersius altus | reverse complement strand
TCCTCCCATGTGATTAGCCGCATGGTGTTCCCAAATGAAGCCCCGCCCCTACTTACGACAGAAGATTCGGCTCTCCCTGACGGGAGTCGGCTCTTCTCGTTCGCTACAAAGAATCAACTCTTAGAGCCGGCTCGTTCGCGAACGACACATCAATAATAGGAATACAAAACTGCAGTTTCTGCTAAAGCGGCAAGTATAAATCTACCTCATATCTAAGCCACATGGTGCTTTGAGTGTCTTATGGACAGACATTTACAGCATTTAGCACACACTCTTATCCAGAGCGACGTACATCAGTGCTTAAAGTAGTCCACCTGTAAAACTATACTTAAATTGTCAACAGATTTACACACCTTAACACACCCTGTCAAAGAGAAAAAGCAAGTCAGAGATTAATAAGTCAGAGATTAATAAGGAAAAACAGTTAAGAGAGTAAATGGCTGAGGGATTTGTTAAATATATAGGAAAAGATGTATAAGAGATGCGCAAGAGGACTGGCCAATCAACAAGATGCTCCTTAAAGAAGTGGGTCATCAGACAACGCTTGAAGAGGCGAAGGACTCCACAGATCTGATTGCAAGAGTAAGTTCGTTCCACCACTGGGGGGCTGAGACTGAGAAGAGTCTTGATGCATGTCTTCCTCTTCTTTTGAGCAATGGTGGTTCAAGATGAGCGGTACTTGATGCCCTGAGAGAACGAGAAGTGACACGCATCTCCTTACTTGTCTGATCAAGCAGCAAGTCCAAGCAAGTGTTAAGGTTTTGAACTTAATGCGAGTGGCCACAGGGAGCCAGTTAAGATTCTGTAGTAGAGGTGTGGTGTGTGAGAATTTAGGAGCATTGAAGACTAAATGGTCTCGTTACCTTCATTGGCAGTCCAGCCAGAAGAGTTGCAGTAGTCCAACTTATAGATGACCAGAGACTGGACAAGTAACTGTGTGGCTTCTGTGGTGAGCAAGGGTCAGATTCTTCTGATGTTGTACAGAAGGTATCTGCATGTCCTTCAGAGGTCAACATGCAAGTTCTTAAAAGAAACAGTGAGGTCATGGATTGGTGATGGAATCCATTTGATGAAAAGCAGCTCAGTCTTGCTGGGATTCAGCTTAAGGTTGTGGGCCACCATCCAATAGGAGATGTCAGCCGGACAGTCTCAGATGCGGGCCGAGACCTGATCATCACTGGAGGGGAAAGAGAGGATTAGTTGAGTGTCATCTGCATAAAAGTGGTAGGAAAGTAAAGCTATTACATCTCCAAGAGAACCAGTATATAGAGAAAAGAGAAGTGGTCCAATGACCGAGCCCTGCGGCACACCAGTGGACAATCTTTGTGGGGCAGACTGGGAGCCTTCCCATGCTATCTGGTATTTCTGGTCATCAAGGTAGGATTCAAACCATTGCCAGGCTGTGCCCAATATCCCAAGGCTGGAGAGAGTAGCCAATCAGTTGATCAGATGATCAGTTGATTAACTGTTTTGGGGTTTGGGACTTTTATGAAATCCTGAGCATGCAGGACTTGTTTGTTTACATTATTTGTTTCAGCTGACCAATGTGATCAGAGTAAATGAAATCTGAGTTGCAATTGGTTTTTGTATTTAATTTTTTTTTGTAGGGGACGGTCCACTGTCATGCTGGCATTTGTTCTTGAATTCTCCTTTGGTTCTTGTTCTGAGGTTTGTTTCTGGCCCACACGTCTTTTGCTTCGTTTAAATGTAAGCATTAAAAATGGAAGTGTTTGTATGCACCTGCCTTCAATGCCTTGAAAATATGGAGGAGAAACATGACAATCTACCTGTAATGTAATACAATATAATATACACTCTCAATACCTACTGTCATATTTCTTATCTTGATGTTTCATTGCCACTTTTCCGATATGAAATTATGAATCACAATAACAAACTTGTCACACCTTCATTCTCCATGTTCCAGAGCTTTCTTATTAGATATAAAACCATCTAGTGATCTGTTCAGCATTTTGGATGTCTAAAATCCAAACAAAACTAACAAAGAAAATCCTGTGAAGTTTCCTATTTTGTCATTTTAAAGACGCATCGCTGTTTATATTCCCGAACACAGACGTTCTGGACGTGCTGCAGTAATGTTAGGCAGCTCTGTGTGGGCATTGCTCGGTGTAAAGAGCTGCCAAATGTGACAGTCAGATCCCACAAAGTGATTTCCAGCATTCAGAAAAGATGCATATGAGTGAAATAGTGCTGCAGGCTGCCTTCACCCAGCATCCTGGCGCCTGTGGGGACAGGGCAAAATCAGAGGGAAATGGATAGGGCTCTATTTAATTTTACTCTCTTGGTGCCAGTAAGTGGTGTGAAATGACTTTAGCATTGTGTGTGTGTGTGTGTGTGTATGTGTGTGTGGAGGCAAAGCAACAGGCCTGCACAGCTTGCTTCTTTTCCTTTCTGACAGTCTGTGCATTATTCCTTTTGCCAAGCCAAACAGGTTTTGGATGAATCATAGCGAATGTTGCCTCTGGACTGAAAAACTGTCAGACATTAATCTCAGGTTTCAGGTGCTGCAACGAATGCAGCCCTCACAGCAGCACATCACATCCCGCATCAATCTGTACCACATTCCACACTCTTTGTAAACTCAGTGATTCTCACTGGACAGGCGCCTGAGGTTCTAACACTAGAAAGGTTGAGAAGGTCATTTAGACCACTTTTAATTTTTTATTTTGACCAATAAACTACGTGGACTGTGCCCTGACCTTTGCTAAATCAGTTGATATTTCAATTTGACATAGTGTTACATGTGGTAATGGAGGACTGGATGCAGATATGAACACAACAAAACACAGCTTGGATTTGAACCATGATCTTCTGATAGGACTGCACCACCGGGATTGTGTTGGGGGTTGTGGGGGTTGGGGTTGTGAACTCGCCAGCTCTTACCAAGCTGTTTATGGTTAAGAGCGGTTGAACACATAGCCGCATTCGTGGGCCGATTACTTTCAATTAAACCACAACAAACAGTGAGACATCTATTTTGACCGGCGCTTTAGTGTCTTGAATTCTGTTTGTGTCTGCTGTGTCGTTTGGTCCCTGTTTTTTTTCGCATTAGTGTTTCTCAGCTTTTCACCTCCAAACATGTGACCTCCAGACTCTTTTTCTGACATACATTAACTGATGTTTTGATCTCCAGATTTCAAAACCTAGGAGGAGATGTGTCCTCACAAACCACCTATAAAAAGAATAATAATAGTAAAATTGAGCATTGAAAGCAAAATGAAAAGGAGTAGACATGAGAAGAAACAATAATAGCCACACACAGACACACAGGAAAAGCCATGGCTAACACTTCCTACCTCAGTTCATACCCCTTATTAAAATAAGTAAGTGGTGCAACTTTCTAAGTGTTCCCCGGAGATCCCAGGTTCAGTCACAGGAGAGGTTACAACTATGGGAGTATGCCAGAGCACAAAGGGCTTTGCTCTCTCTGTGTGAACAGGGTGGTCCTCCCTCTCCATCCATCACTCAATGTCATGCTAGCCATTGTGGGTGTCTTTCAGTTTG
This sequence comes from Brachypetersius altus, assembly GCA_037974465.1. Lineage (NCBI taxonomy): Eukaryota > Metazoa > Chordata > Actinopteri > Characiformes > Alestidae > Brachypetersius > Brachypetersius altus. The sequence continues at coordinate 9,925 of JBBPDB010004728.1, read as the reverse complement.
TGTTGATGCTCGAGCTGTCAGATGTCATGCTGAGCATTGGTTGGTGTTCCTGTTGTAATCTTAGTTTGTAATAATATGACCAGTACTGGGGTTTTAAAATGCAAATGAACATAAAGAACATTTTATTTTAGGTCTTTTACAAAACACAAAATCTTTGGACTGGGGTGAACTTTCAGGATACTCCCTGTAGAGGGAGGTGCTCCGGAGAGCGGTCGAATGGCAACGCGCAGAGAGAATGAGCAGCAACAAACCCTGTCTTTAGACCATTTAAACTGTTTTACACCATATTTGTTGAAATAAGAGTTTACTGATACACTCTAGGGATTCAAATTCCTGTTTCAAATTATTTAGAACCTTCTCAAACTAAAAGTATAGATTTAACCGGTGGTTTGGCATGTAACACTCACAATGCCATCCTATAGAGCAGCTGTGTTATTAGCAACCAGCACATAAGCTGCACTGCATCCGTCTTTCTTGTTTATCGCCTTTGAGAGCCTGATGGCTACTTGAATGGTGTCTGTTGTGATTACTGTGCTATGAGCACTGTAAGCATAACATGACCTGGGGAAATCAGTGACATTTTAAAACAAGGGGCTCTGCTAATGAGCGAAAGCTATAATGGAGAACATCTAAGGCCCGAAGGCTATTAGTTACAGACCGGCAAGTGTCTCAGTACCTCTCTTCACCATTAAAGGGCAGTCAATACTAACATGTCAATAGTCCATGCATATGCTGCATAAGGGCTGATCGGCTGATAACTAACTACCTATGCAATGTAGTGAAACCTGTATCACAAAACAAGGCCTTAGTGTGGAAAAATCCTTTCATAGTAGCTGTTACAGTTATGGACATAATTCCCAGGCAACCTAATGAGAAATTACCTTTAAATTCACAGTGTGGTATAAATTAATGTTATTTATTTTATACGCCTGAGAAATTTGGAGCTGAACCAATGTTAGCATGATGGCTAATTTATTACTGTTTTTTCCAGCCTGTCAAGTTTGATCTAGCTCAGCTTTGCAGTTTTGAACCAGAAATTATGATGCTGTGACCTAAAATAAATGAATGAAAGAAAGAATGAACAAACAGACAAATCAATAACCAACCAACCAACAAAAATACATTTGAAAATCTGATGTGAATTACATAGACTTATTGAGAAAATTCAGTTTCTCCTGATGCTAAATGGGATTTTTCTTGAAAGAATGAAACTGTGAGCAGGGCTTGGATAAGTCATTTGAATTAAGACATTTAAAAAAAAGAGTTTTTTGTGTGAAATGTCAGCCTTGTAAATGCTGCTATGCTAATTGCTATACTAACAGGGCAGTGCCAATCCTACTCATTTGCTCAGGCTTGTTGAGTAGGTTTGTCTGGACTGGCTGTTTTCTGTCTAACTTCATAAACACAACACAAGGCATCGAGGTGTTTAACTCAAGCCCCCATATTTGTCACTCTACCCCACTTCCTAATGCACCTGTACTGGTTGGAACAAGTTCATTTTGGTGGGCTCAGGTGGGAGCTGGAACAGAGTTGACACAAATTCAATCTGTTTCACGGCATGTCACGATGCAGGAGCATCGCAATCAGATCACACGGCCAAAAGCATGCAGAGACCAGACCTTTGGCTTTCCTAGCATAGCATACACAAGACTGGACATTTCAGAAAGGACTGTTATTAATTATTCTTACTATTCATGACTTGCTGGTCAATTAGACCAGTTTCTTAAAAGATAATTTACTGACTTTTCAATACTTCAACAGTTAATGTGCAATTCAATAAATAATAGTTAAATGAGTTATCAGTAAAAAAAAAAAGAAGGCCATTAAGAATATTTTTATGTGAAATATTGCATTCTAGAGAATAGCTTACTGGGTCAGAGTGGTGTTGATATGCTTTGTGTTGTTGATAGGAACCAGGCATTTATAGCATTTCTTAACTCTGAAAGTTCTCATATGATTGTGAATACACTCTTGGTGGAGGAGTATCTGGTCTCCAAAGAAAAACCAATCTGTTTTGATTTGTTTGTTTTTTACCTATTATTCTTTTCTCATTTTTACTAATTTCACCTATTTACCCGTAATCATTACATGATATGGTGGTCACTGGTGGATCTGGATAGTAAATAAAATGGCTATATTTGTGTTATAGTAATCATGACCCGGGTTCTATTCACTACCATTGTAAAGAAAGTTAGATTTCTCTGTAATGTCCCATTTCTCATCCAACCACTCCAGATGACATTTATCTTTCATTTAGTATTTCAAAAATTTGAAAAAAAATCTTAGAATTTAGTTTTAATGATAAATTGTTTCTGAACCAGTGAAGTATGGAACCAATTAAGTGTTTGGATGAAATACACATTTTTACCTTGAACTGTTTCTCTGCAGGTGAATGTAATCTGCCCTTTGTTCAATTTGTTCAGAAATGCTGCAGGGAGGCTACATGGCCAGCTCTGAGGAACACACTGAAGGTCTTAGTATTTATCAGGTGTATTAAAAAGGCTCTGAGGTCTCAACCCCCTGTTAAATGTATAAGACTGGGATGAAGACAGTGTTCCATCCTTCCCACAATAAGTAAGGCCTTCACAGACAGCAGAACAGTACCCTGGACAGCGACCCACTGCCAGTACTGGCCAGCCACTGACGGCTCAATAAATTTTCAGTCCAGTGCTCTGCTCAGTGCACCATCAGCCAGGATTTAACCTCAAACCAGAATTCTGCGCCATTTCCCCTAATTACTTTAGTATTGGCCGACCGTGCCAGAGCCTCCATTATAGATCTGGTGAACTGCATTGACCATCAAATTTCCCGGTTATCATGTCATAACTTATTCAGTAAGTCTTACAGCCAGTCAAACAGGCATACAGACAAATTTATGCTATAATTATATTCCATTTTAGCTATTATATTTAATTAAACATTCATCTAATCTATTATCCAGGCTCAGCCCTCAGATGTGTTCCAGCCTTTCCAGCAACTGTACAGTTTGTAAGCTATTGGACATAATAAGAAATTTAATGAGAAATTGTAGAACATAGCTCAGTAACAGAGTTTGTGATGCATCAGCATCGATTCTCCTCCCACAGTTTATAGCAGGTCGTCCAAAAACCACCTCCATGGGTCACTTTGGTTGTCGTGGTCTTTCATTATACATAATATTCTTAGAGGCTTTACAATTTTTCTTAGTGTTGTTTAGCCATGTGACAAAAACCTAACCCAGCTAACTTGTTAGTGATGTCCCGGTTGACCTCCACATTTTGGTCTGACACCAGGCAGACCTGTGATAGGTTCCATTACAAATTTTATTTGTAACAGAAAAACATTTGTTTGCGGGACAGAACAGTTCCTAGTGCCAGTGGAAAAACACCACAAGACTCTCCCAGTCACAATTTGGGAAGGTGAGGGCTAGCAATTGCTCATTGGATATGAACTGCCAGTTCATTTACATCAACCAACAGGTTACTGTCCTGCATAGCATCAACAGAATAGTGATAGGGAGCAGAAGTGCCATTCTACTTACCAAGGGTGATACCAGTCATGGCTATGGCATCACCAGGAAACTCAGGATCTCCTGATGATCTGGCCAATGTTTAAACAGTTGTACCACAAAGGTGACACTGATGGTATTAGGATATAGTTTTTAGCTTTTCTGTTATATAATTAATCTCACATTAGCATAGAGAAGCTGCAACAACACAGTCCAGGAAGTTTGACCTAAATACGTTTGTCCCTGTCAAGATATTTAAAATACAATGTTTGGCTTTAAGCAGCCATTATGTGTGGTTGAACAACTTAAGAAAATTAATTTAAGGCCAAATTTGCAACTGTGGTTTCAATTGCAGATTACTTTTCATCATTTAAGATACAATGGCCACTTAATATAATATAACTTAAATGAATTTGGGCCTTAAGTTTATGCTTCACCTTTATTGAGCTGCATATTGTGGTAAATGATTTAAGTGGAAAATGAAATAAAGTGTAGTTTTAGCACCATAATGAGTTTATTTTGAGGTTGCAAAAATTCAGTTCACTTCTACAGTTTTAATATTATTCTTAATCTGTTTTGTCAGGCAGCAAGTTGGCATCTACGCATCATGTGGGTGTTCGGTTGCTACTTATTGGTCTAACTCATCAATAAAGATACTGGATGCTTATTGTAAAAAGTGTATTTAAATGGTAATCAGCCACCCATTCAGTGCATTGAGCTTGGGGCAGCTGGTGGGAGTTGCCTCTACAGTCAGAGGGTTGTGGGTTTGAATCCTAGCACTACTAGTGTCATCACTGTCCTCATTGGCTGTGTGTTAACATGTGACTATAATGGGCCACTTTAGTTTTATACGTTCCAAAAATGCAATTTGCAGCAACACCTAAAAAACATTGAGGTGAGGCCTGCAAAAGGTTAGAGGCCCATCTTCTTGTACATTCAGTTCCAAAATTAAAATGGGTTTAGTGCAAGGGTGTTAGACAGTTCCCCAGGGGGCACAGCACACCTGATTCAACTCGATAAAGAGCTGATGAGGTCAGAGGGGGGTGTTAGATGTGATAGACTGTTAAATGGCTGCTGTGGCCGCCTGTAAAGGGAGTGTAACACCTTTGGCTTAATGTATCCCAGCAGAGAAAAAAGCCTAGCCGAAAAGAAACTTACATCCATTCTCCTTTATCTAATGACAGTGTGATGAAACAGAAAAAAAGATCCTCATTATTCTCTTGAAAAGTGTATAATACTCATCTGTGTGACTGATGGCTTAAATGTGAGGTGAGCTGTCTAGATCCATCTAAACAGACATTATTAAAACACATCATTTTCTTTCAGCAAATGAGTCTTTTCCCACACATGCGGCATTTAATCAAGCACGCGCACCAAAAGACCTTGATACGCTTCAAAATGATATTTATAGGCTGTCTGGAATTCAATTCTCAATCACGAGAAGTTCCTCTTTCGTCTGTTTTTAATTTGTTCCCAGGCTGTTGGTTTATAAAAGTGTTGTGCAAATTCAAATGACTTCATGAAGCTTTGATTAAAGCTGGGAGGGATCTAGTGGGTGGATAAATAGTGAATGTCTATAGGGAATATGATGCTTACCCAAGATACCAATTGAGCAAAAGAGCAGTGTTAGATACAGACAATTTTCTTACACTAGAGACCAAAGGATCACCTCCTGAAGATTTGAAGATTGATATTTGATATATTATGTGTGATATGCATTTTACTTATTATATGTTATACGTATATGATACACTGTATGAATAAAAGGTCTGATGAAGCATTATGACCGCCATCACTGAAAGTAAGGCGTCTAGCCCAAAACTGAGAAACAGTCCCAATACTTTTGTTCATATTGTGTATCTCTCCCTTTTAATGCTGTTGAAAGATTTTCTGAACTAGCTTGAACTGAAAGTAATTGTCCTTCTGCCAGAAAGTTCTGGGTTCATCTGCTAGCTGGTCAAGGGAGTTTGCATGTTTTCCCAGGGTGTCCATGTGTTTCCAATGAGTTCTCAGGTTTCCTCCCACAGTCCAAAGACATGCAAGTGAGCTGAAGATGCCAGAGTGCCCCCAGGTGTGTGTGTGTGTGTATGTGTGTGTGTGTGTGTGTGTGTGTGTGTGTGTGTGTGTGTGTGTGTGTGTGTTTGCGTGTGAATGTGTTTGTGTATCTGCCCTGCAATGGCAGATACACAAACCTCTGGACTAAGCTTCAACACTGTCCCTGTGTTTGGGATGAGCAGCTTAGAAAATAAATGTACAGATGCCTTAATGAATGAAAGCTCTTCTGCCCTCTAGTGGTTCTAGAAATATTTCTGATGTGGAAACACAGATGGACTGTACATAAACAACAGAAGGAAGACCAGAGCATTGAAAAGACAAACAAGGAAGCCGTTAGAGCTCTTTCACTACAAGACAAAGACAAGAAAATGTGCTGGAAAACTGGTCTTTTATCAGAATAAAATTGTCTGGACTTTGTAGTAAATCAGAAGAATACAGCACTAACCTACAGGAACAAAATGCTCCCGACTTAACACAAACTTCATGTTGAGATCACTTATGTATACATACACCTATATATCAAAGTTGGTAAACAACCAGCGAACCACCCCAGAACATCCATGTCCTATACCACACTCCCAAGATCCAGCTCTAGTGTTAATACATTGTGCCAAAACAGTTTTTCTTCATTCACATTTCTCAGTAACTCATTTTCTGTAACCTCTTAATCCTTACTAGAGTCTCAGGTACCAGAGGTCACCAGGGGTATCCCGGGCTCTACAGATGCAAGCCAGGGACTTACTATGGGTGGGGTGCCAGCCTACTACAGGGCACACACACACACACACACACCCACACACACACACACAATTCACTCACACCCACTGCCAATTTAGAATCCCCAGTTCACCTGATGCACGTCTTTGGACAGTGGAAGAAACCGGAGACCCCAGAGTAAACCCACACCACAACAAGGAGAACATGCAAACTCCACACACACGCAAGACCCAGATTCCAACTCCCAACCTTGTGAAGTAACAGTTTGACTAACTGGGCCTCATTCACATTTTGTTCAATTTATCGTGAGTATTTATCATGAGTACTGATTTGTGAACTCAGCAACATGAATTGGGCCAAATCATGTGCTGGTTGTATTGTTGTGTTCCTAAAAAATATTTTGAGAACAATCTGAGTGAAAACTAGAATCATAAACAGAATTGCAGAATGTCTTAGTTTTTGATGATATCCTCCATTTGCTTTAACAACAGCACACATTTTAGATGGAGTAGACTTGTTAGTGCGAAGGCCTCTAATTAGTAGATCAATTCCTCTTGAGATAATGCACATACACACACACACACACACACATGATATATTATTTTAAAATCTAGTAATATGTCTCATCCCATGGTTTGCCAAAATAAGTGTTTGTGAGAGTGTGTGTGTGTGTTTGTGTATGTGTAAGTGTGTCTGCGTGTGTGTCCATGTAAAAAATATGTTTTTGCTTTTTCCAGCGACATGCTAATTGGATCAGTGGTGAAGAGTCTCACACTGCCAGGCTCTGAGGGAGCCTTTTGTGTTTGCAGGGTTTTGTTGGGGATTTTTGAACCTCTGCACCCCACCTAATGCAACCTGTGCACAGGGGGCTCAACTCATGCCATAAAATCCGCTAGGCTGCCATGGGTTGCGAATATTAGCAAATGGACCAAAACCAATGATGCACAGCACATCTGAATGTTTGTAGGCCCATAGAAAGGTTTAATTAGTAAATGCTTCCCCGCCAGTGGCTCATTTCTCAGCAACTAATTGCTTTACTACTCAGTGCTTTAATCTGAGTCCGTCCAAGTGGAAAGCGCTTGCGTTGTAGTTCCTTGAACTTGCAAGTGTAGCAGGTAGATTGATGTCATATACTGGTGGCCTTTCAATTGTGGGAGGACTCATTATTTACTAGACTTTAAGTTGCTTCACATAGATGACGAGTCAATAATGGATGAACAGAAGCAATAAAATTGATATTTGGGTGTCGCATTTAGTGGACGATCCTTACTGGATAGCGGGTCAAGCTGTTTACCTTTAATCAGCAGTGAAATATCTTACACTGCTTAGAAGTGATGGATTGATTCTAAACTCAAACCATTCGTAGTTCAGCAGGATCTGGGTCAGCTAACAGGGCTGCTGATTTTTATTGTCACACTGAAAGGACCGTAACTGCATGGATGCAAGTCACTTTGAACTGTGCTTGAGCCACTAGATTACAATCGAGATTAAATGTGCTCAAGCCATTTCTGTTTTTTAATATGTTTTAATATAGTAAAACAGTAGGTGTTAAAATACGATAATATGGGAAAGTGGGAAACTTACATTGTTAAAGCAACAAAATGGGCAGAACAAGAGAAAAAGGTAGAGTCAGAATAGAATAGAATAGAATAGAATAAAACTGTACAATAAAACAGTATAAAAAGTACTCTATACATATAATATAAAAATAAAAATATATTGTATGTGTGTACAGTATGTACATACAAATACATGCTTCCTGGATGTATCCTGCTTTGCCTCCAACTGCATCTTCTAAAACCAGAATCAGAAAATTTGATTGATCCTGAAAGAAGCTGCTCATGTTGTGACGGCACAGACACACAGAGACAAGTTCGATACAAAATATAAAGTATGAAATACACCATTCTATATTCATAGATAAGCAACAGTTATGTGACTTACTAATAACTCAAACAGTGGTTACTGCAGGTAATAGAGATCAGTAGTAGATAAATAGAGATAGTACCAGATAGTGGCATTTTGACTAGTTGACCTTTTTCATGACTTTGTGCAATATGGCTGTAATATAAAATTGGGAAATTGCTGCTCCGACCAACCAGGTCATAATTGGAATGAATTCAGAACATTCATTTGTTTAACCTTCTGAAAAGCTAAACAACAACGGCAACACAAGATTACTCATTCAAAGTCAAATAATACCTTGACTGCACAGCAGTGCTGGAGCCGTATTAAACCTGAGTGTACTCACTCAGTTTAGAAAATCTGAGCACTTGGAACGTGGCCACCTGAAAAAATTCGGCCGATTCAGATTGATTTGTTTGTCTTTTTGCTTATTCAATGCCTCTCTCTCTCTTCCTTTCTCACTCTTTCTCTCACTCTCTCTCTCTCTCTCTCTCTCTCCTTTCTTTCTCACTCTCATCCTTGAGACTGAGGCACAGTCTAAAAAACTGTGTCCACAAAGCTGGAAACATGGCATTAAGATTGACCTTCACTGGAAGTAAGTGGTCTAGCCCAAACCCTGGAAAACAGGTGTGTCCCAATACTTTTGTTCATATAGTGTAACATAACTGGTCTTCTCCCACCTAGCACTGGTATCTGTTAGCTAAAGTACAGATCGGTTACAAGCATTACCAGCCTTTTGGGAACAGTCAGCCAACCCGTCTGCTGAAAACAACCTTAAAACTGTGGGGCTTAATTACGCTCGCAAAAGGATATTCATCGTATTTGGCATTTGCCTCACAACAGAATCGATTATCATGATGAAAATGAAAAGCGGAGCTTCTCTAAATGTTAATAATGTTGGTCTTAAGCAATAAGGACAACGGAACCTTAATATTCATTAAATAAGTCAGTGTGAATGAGCCCGGCTTTAGATGTGTTCCTAACAAAAGACTGCGGATGAATGGCCAAATTAGTTAATTAGAGCGTCGAGTCTGCTCGGAAAGATGGATGCCACTTTTTCCATTTTCAAGGCTTCATTTAATGTCGTGTATGGCCATGCGTGTGAAAGTGAGAGGGAAAAGAGAATTAAAAAGTATAGACAGAGCTCTGTGTGTGTGTGTGTGTGTGTGTGTGCGCGTACATATATGCATATAATAGGTCGATTAAGAGTGCGAATACATTGCTGTGATTCCTCTTAACACATGTCACAGAGTGACAATCCAACACTAATGAGATCGATTGTTATCCATTTTAATTGTTTTCCACCAGCAGTGGCCCGCAATGCCAAAGAAGTTAATTGCCAAAGAGGAAAAAAGTCAAAGCAAAGAAAATTTCCATGAAAGATGCAGCCCAGCATCAAACAAACAAGGCGTCATCCCACGCAGTCAGACAAATGTCAGCTAATGAGCAGCATATCTTTTTCTCCCTCAATGTAATGAAGGAGATTCTGCAGCGCGGGCGCCAGCCCTGCTCACAAACCTGTGAAATAAGGCTGAGGAAGATTTGAGCGTGTCAGGACATTCCATCCTTTTTCCAATTAAAAGCCATAATCTCCTAATGAAATAAAGTATTAGTGTATTCAGGCTCTGGCTGTTTGGCTGCTGACTTCATGTTTTTGTTTTTACATTTACATTTAAGGCATTTGTCAGACGCTTTTATCCAAAGCGACTTCCATTCCCTAACTACAGGGGACAGTCTCCCTGGAGCAACTTGGGGTTAAGG
>JBBPDB010004718.1:5000-13451 GCA_037974465.1 Brachypetersius altus | reverse complement strand
CACACACACACACACACACACACACACACACACACACACACACACACACACACACACACACACACACACACGTTGCAGGGGTGACCTGTAAGATGCTCTCGTCTGCATTGTCCGTGTGTGTGTGAGATGTGTAGTCATTTGTATTGTGTATCTGTAACTGTGAGCTCTGACTTCTATCGTGTGTGTGTAATGTGCATTCACCTGTATTGTGTGTGTGTGTGTGTGTGTGTGCAGTCTGAACTGTATTTTTTGTGTGTGTGTAATGTGCATTCACCTGTATTGTGTGTGTGTGTGTGTGTGTGTGTGTGCAGTCTGAACTGTATTTTTTGTGTGTGTGTGTCCTGACCTGTATCGCCCCATGCGTTTCACTTCATCGTATGTATCTTTTCCGTCTGCTGTTAACGTGATGTCGTCTGAGGAAGAAGAAACTGTTTTAGTTTTCAGACTTTTCACAAAAAATATTAAAAATATGATTTGCAAACCCAGATTCAGTCAATCAGACGATACAGGCAACTCACAGTGAGTCATACTGCGTCCTAAACCACGCCCACTAGTCTGATCACCTTAATGAAGAGTTTAGGGTTAGTGCTTCCACTCACTGGTTTCTTTATCTGAAACACTCCCTCGGCTAAGACCTCGTCTGGGTTCAGTGGGCGCTACAGGTTACATTTTTGCCAGGCGATCACTTTAGCGCTGCCTGTGCGGACGCAGACGTGTCCGGGTCTCACCTCCGTGGACGCAGAAGTCGCAGTTGTACTTGTCGAGTGTCTCCAGCGTGGTGACGTACGGAGCGCCCTCAGCCACCTCGTCCACCCACTTTATCGCTCGGACCATCTTATAGCGCTCAGACTCGGTGAAGACCGGGGGGCCTTTGTGTTTCGCTATCTCTTCTGGGGGGGGGGGGGGGACAGCTTCCTAACCACCAGCTCCTCAAACATTGAGTGTATTTTAAACTTCTTAACAGTGAAGATGATGTTCTGGGTGGACTCTCACCGTCTGTGTGAACACCGACCACCAGATAATCCCCCACCGCCTTCGCCTGGCGCAGCTGGTTAGAGTGACCATAGTGGACCATATCATAACTGAGAGAGAGAGAGAGAGACAGAGAGACAGAGAGAGAGAGAGAGAGAGAGAGACAGAGAAACAGAGACAGAGAGAGAGAGAAACAGAGAGAGAGAAAGAAAGAAAATGAGTTTAAGAGACACAGTCTGGCCTGGACAGACTTTAACTACCGTTAACTCCAGTTCCCATAATGCCTTGCTGTTTCCTCATCTGTCCTTCAGTGAACAGCATGTTCACTATGCAGTTTATTAATAGCGTCCAACATCTGAGCTTATATAAACATATAGAAGTACAAACACATACACACTCAAATACACAACAAATACATGCATATATATATATATGTAGGCAAGAAATAAAATATTAAATCACATTGGGATTATGCTAAATTAAATAATTCATTCAAAAGTAGTGTACTGCACACTCATATTTAAAGTAATGAGATATGAACAAACATGCCCAGCCCTAGTTTTATCTACACACACACACACACACACACACAGTATATGTGTTTATACAAGTATACAGTATATAAATGTCTTATAGAAACATACACAGACATACATGCATAAATACTGCACATGATTCAAACTCATCTTAAAGTGGGGGCATCTTTTCTCACAGAGACTTTAGGGTTCAGGTTACTGTTTAGGATTAAGGTTTAGATTACAGGGTAGGTTTAAGGGATAGCTTTAGGGTCAGAGTGGTCCACAGAGAGAAAGAACACTGGCAGGTAGATTTACATGGCTTTACACTGTGTGTGTGTGTGTGTGTGTGTGTGTGTGTGTGTGAGCTCCCAGGCCTCTAATCCTCAGTGAAAGGTAACTACAGGTCATCTGAGCTAATCTAAGCTTCCAGCAGAACTAAACTCCCCAAAGAACCGAACGTCTCTCAGTGTGTCTGTTTACCTCGTCTCTCCATCTCTCTCTGTCTTTTTCTCTTTCATTATCTCTCTCTCTCTATTTTTCTCACTCTGTCTCTCTATCTTTCATGATCTCTCTCTTTTTCTCTCTTTCTATCTCTCTCTCCATGTGTCCTCTCTGTTCTGTGGGAAAGTGTTGTGTAAATGTCCATTAAAGGACAATCTGATCTGAACCCTCTGCTTTTGTGTCAAAACAGTATAACTATAATGCGCCCACTGAGCATGAGGTGGTTTGGCCCCGCCCACTCCTGCTGAAGTTATAAGGAGTGTTTCAGGACTGACAGCTGAGTGTACGCGGCGGCCAATCAGATCAGAGCACCGTCTTAAAGGTGCAGTAACAGAAACAGCCTGTTAAATTCAACGGGTTCAAAGGAGGACTGGGAAACGAATCTGGACCATTTTTGTGAATAAACTCACATAGAAATGTACAAACAAACACTTTAAACTCTACCACTAAACCCTAATCCTAAACAACAACAAAAAATACTAAACCGTGAACACAAACCCTGAACCCTAACACTAATCTAACCCTAAATCAAGCACCTCCAACCTAAACACCAACTCTAAACCAAAACCCTAACGCTAAACACTAACTCTAATCCCAACTCCCTAAACTCTGACCCTAAAGCCTTCCCCTAACCTTAAGCCCACAAACACTAAACCTTAAAGCTAAACCTAACCATAACACTAATCCCAAACTTTAAACCTAGACCACACTCCTGAACCATAACTATATCCTAAACACTGAACCATAAACCCAACCCCTGATTCCAAACCCAAAACACTATAAACACCTAACCCATAACCCTAACACCCAACTCAAAACACTATTCTAAACCTTAACACCTAGCCTTAAGACCAAACACCCTAAACCCCTAACTGTAAACCCTAACACCTAACCCTAAAACCTTAATACCTAGCCCTAAACACTATTCTATACCTTAACACCTAACCCCTAACTCTAATCCGGACCCGTTAGCTGTGATGGGTTCAGGCTGGTCAATCGCTCCCAGAGCCCGGTCAGTTGGGTCAGTGCTGGTGAAGGAGCAGGGCTGATAATCAATAATCGATCCTCTGATCATGTTGTTACTCACCAGCCGTCACACCAAACCCGCACCACGCGCTTCCGCTTCTCTGGCGCGCGCTCTTCCGCACCGGGCGCGTGGTGTCCGTTCTTCAGCATCTCGCGGTGTGTTTGTGTAGAGAGAGACAACGTGAGACACTGTGTGTGTGTGTGTGTGTGTGTGTGTGTGTGTGTGTGTGTGTGTGTGTCTGTAACAGACTGTCTCTGTGTGTCCCAGCCCACGCGCCTCCTCTCTCCGAGCACGGAAACGGAGTCATTACGTCAGTTCTGACGAAGCAGATGACGGGGACGTTCCGTTCTGTTCACCCTGCGCCCTACACCCTACACCATAGACTACCATACACACCCTATACAACCCAGACCCTGTACCTAACACACTACACTCACCCTAAACTCTACCCTACACACTACACTCTCTACCCTAGACTTTGTACCCTGCACATTACACCCACTGTACCCTACATCCATTCTACAGTCTGTATCCTACACACTACATCCTGTACCCTACACACTAAATCCTACCCTGCACATTATACATTATGTCCATACTACTGTACATTCAACAGACCTCGTTTTCCAGAGCAACTTACAATTATTAATTACAGGTACAGTCCACTCAGAGAAACAGTTAAGTGTCTTGTTGAAAGGGGGGTTGAATCTGTAACCTGTAACAAGGTCGTTGGGTTCACAGACAAGTGTTTTATCCTCGTCTATTTCTAGTATATCTAGTAGGTACTACTTAGCAATACATTTTTTAATGTAAAGTTGAGCACGCGCCAGACCCTAACAACACTCAGCCCAACGGTCCAGCCGCAATTCAACAGGTATTTTAAAAGTCTTTTAAGAGTTTTTACCTACTATTAATGATGTGTTCGCTTAAATCCTGTTTTAAAATCGCAGCTTGCGTGTCTAATTATGCTGACTACCTCGAAAAAAGCGGAAATGCCGTGTTTTTAGCCAACCAGATATCTAGCCTGGCATGGTCTTGAATTTAGCATTCAAGATAAAAGTGGTTATTTCCTTTATTCTGGTCGTTTAAAGAGTTTCATAGCTGTTCGTTTCAATATTTTGGTCGTTTTAATAGTGTAATGTCTGTTATTTGCGTTATGCCTTAAACAGTTTAATAGCTGTTTTGTTTTGGTCGTTTAAACTGTTTATATTGGTCGTATAAAGAGTTGGGATGATAAAGTTAAGCCAAACTTACCCTCACAGATGGCTTAGTAACATATTTTCATCTATTTTTCGTTCATTTATTATAATTGCCATTTTGTTACAGCTTTTATTGTTATTGTTTATATTTATGGCATTTAACAAACTTTTTTATCCAAAGCTACTTCCATTCCCTAACCACAGGGGGCAGTGTCCCTGGAGCAACTTTGGGTTAAGGGTCTTACTCATAGAAAAGGTGTGAAAAGTGTTAAATATGTCTATTTAATGCTACACAGTATATCTATTAATTATTATATTAATTTCATTAATGATATATTTATGTGTGCTGGTTTCATGACATCACAAAAACTGATTTTTCATCAGACAGGGGTTTTTTAAGCTTATTTTCCATATATGGACTGTATGGATGGAGGAATAAATGTACAATTTGTACAAAAGTACAATTTGAAACAATATTTACAAGCTTTAAGCCTTTTTAATTCCATAGAAGGGATCATATGCGCCCTTGCCATCTCAGTACATAGCAGTTAAGTTGCAAAACTGATACACTGTCGATATCATACACCTCAACAATTCATCAAGACAGTCACCTTAGTTTTAACATATAAAATTGTGAAAACACCTTCATTTTTGTACACAAATTATTGAACATCACACTAATGGCAATCTCTGGGGTCCAAGCACCGGCCCCAATTTTGACCTGCTATGGTAAGCCATGGATTTTTAACAAATAAGTACGTTTTTGAGTATTTGTACGATGACGATAAATCACCCGTAACACGATTTTACTTTACACATTGTGACTGTGATTCCTTGCTATACATCAAAGGGCTATAATTCTGGACTTAGTCTGTAAATATTTTTTTCCGAATTGACCTTCGCTCCACATCCATTCAGTCCATGAGCAGAAACGGTGTTTTCCCGTCATAGTTTTTGTGATATCGCACATGTACATAGACATTCTTATTCAGTCTACAGCAGTTATCCCCGCCCATTCAAGCTGAGTGTTGCAGCCCCAGCAATACAGGGGAGCCAATCAGAACAGATATCATTTACATATATCAGTCTAAAAGGTACAGTAACAACAACTATGCAGTAAAGGTTGTAAAATGGAAAGAAAGAACTATTTTGGGGGGGAAAATTTGGGGGAAAGTTTGGGGAAAAAATTTAAAATGTAAGATACTGGCCTTTTAAAATACACCTTAGTGAACATTTCATGGTTAAAGATTAAAATAATGAGACTTTTGTTGGATTACATGAAGACCTCGATTCATCGGAACACCCAGTAACTCACCTGGAGCTGTGATTGGTCACGCTGTCAGAATCGCTGTGATTGGTTAGAGGCTCATTTGCATATTGTGTCTTCTGATATCAGTATTGCAGAGACAGAAACAGTTAATGGATCATAAACTGTGAAGCCCTGTTGATGACCTTTGTCTTAGAGAATAAAAAGAATTTAAAAGTATGTCCACTAGATGGCGCCATTTAAACACGATCCATTCATTAGTTACAAGCGTTAATGTACCAACTTGCCAGTGTTTACTCACCTTATCTGATTTTATTTGAACTGATTTAGCTTCTAATTCTCAGTGAATTGGATTTCTGTGTACTTATATCTATATTTTTTGCAGGGCGAGGTAAGCAGTACTGAAGGATGAATGGTAAGAACTGCCCAGAAACTTAACTGAACATGAGTTTATTTTGCAGAGCAGGGCACCATCTGCATGGCATTTTGATACAGTGATGGCAAAACTACGTTTCCTCTCTCTCTCTCTGTGACTAACCTGAGAGTTTGGTACATTCACCTGAGTTTCTGACACGTTCTTCCGAAATCATAAATATAGAAAATAACTCTTATCTATAGAAAAATAGGCTTTCATCGTTGTCTTCTATGGCCTACCACAAATCTCTGAAAATAAATAATCCTTTTATATTACAGTGCTCAAGTTACAAACAGTGGAAAAATGAGAAAAAGGGGGAAAAAAAATATGGCTTTCAGTTGTATCAGGTCTGGCTAAGGACTATGGCTTTCGTTGGTTTGATGATTGCAGGCCCTCTGGGTGGAGAACAGTATCCATGAATTCACTCCGGTCAGGAAGCACTCGGTTTTCCCTGCCAGTTTCAGTGCCGTTTGCCACTAAAAAAGAAAAGAATAATGGTGTCAGCTGTTTGTCTTCATGATCTTGGGCTATTCCAGATGGAGATCATCACAACAGGGTAAGGTTTCGTAATTAAGGGCATTATAAAGGCCCACTTCTCAGAAATATAACATCAATATAAGATTTTATATGGTAACTTATTTCAAGTCAAACTACAGACTTTAAAGTAAGTAAAGTGAAGTGGACCCTTAAAGTCATATGTGAACACAGCACACAGTGTGAAAAACCCATTTAATGCATTTAACCCATTTAATTCTGAGTAATATTCTGAACTCTGGAAATACATCTGACCCTTTCTCACTACAGGGTGTGTCTCCAGTCTCTAGATAACTGGTTTGTGCTGTTGTGAATGAATGGCTAGACTTCTTTTGGTGAGTATAATATGCAGTCGTTTGAGCTTCTGCTGTGGAGATGAAATACAATATGTTTTGTTTTGATCCTTATGGTTGTTGTTTGATTGCCCAGGGAGGCAGAACGGACATTACCTTGTCCCTGAAGACTGGCTCATGACCCACTGTAGGTATGCCTTCGCGGCCATGCTGTCTAGCACCTTGTTGACGTCACTGGTGAAGCTCCCGTCCACGTGTCTCCTGTGTAACGCGTCCGTCCCTCGCTTCACGACACGACTGAGCATGTGCAGAACACAACAAGGGAACTGTCAGAGCGAGCCAACCATGTATGAGGCAAGAACCCTTCATTTAAAAGTTTTGATTCTCTAGGTATGCTCTAGTACTTCAATATGGAATATGGCACTGAATTGTCTATTCAAGGTCTAGCGGTCAGTTGAGCACAAATCATCACAATAAGATGTTGATTTTGTTTTCTGTGCGATGAAAGGAACTATCTGGAACTGTAGCCACTGCTGTAAGTTGGACCAGCTTTACAGATCATTGTTCAATATTTCAACCCATTTTTCTCATCAAAGTAAGTACAGTAAACCCCTGACATTCACAGAGATTACGTTCCAAGACCAAGATAACCTGCGAATTATGAAAAAACACAAATTTGTGATGTGGTAAAACAACAAAAAGGCTAAAATGCCCTCAAATATGTTCCCAATTTCATTTTAAACTCAGCTTAATACATTACCTTGAAAGAAAATGTGAGGGTGAACCTGTAACTGTACTGTACAGTTTACACTGAACTGCTGTCTCCCGCACTGCTAGAATGTAAATAGTGATGTTACTCCTGTATAGACTGGACTGGAATTCCTGCAGCACCTTTACTTTGGTATAAGCAGATAAATACAGTAATAAATTCATTTCATTTACAGTAATAAACATACAGGCGTTAAGAAGAACAAAACAAAAACAGGAGAAACACTCGAGACGCTCCACGGGGGTAATTCTGGACTGCAGCTGCGTCAAAGGGCAGCAGCCAATCAGCAGCAAGGAGAAATAAATAACGCGCTCGGTTTGCTACTTTCAAACATCCCCCTGTAGTTCACCGACCCAATTTTACGTTTATATTTATGTTACAAAATGAGTAAATTATATTTTTCTTAATAATCTGTTATGGGTGATCTGTATTACGCATCACTGCCGAACGATAAAGACACTTTTGATCTAAACACACAGATTGTTAGCCTTTATGGCCGTTACATTACATTTTATTTCTTTTCATGTACACTGTTGTACTCAAATAACGGATTAGCAGCCTCCCCCACCACCACCACCACTGATTATGGTTGCCAGAATTGCTGTTATAAAGGCACTAAATGCAGGAGTGATTGAAACGCTGAGGCTGTGATGAAGAATGTGCAGGAGCTTTTGTGCTGTAGCTCTGAAAACAGACACCAGGATTTACAAGCAGATCAGGGTTTTTTTTTTACCACTAGTAAACACTAAATGGGCTAAGAACAGCCCGGTGGTGAATGAGGATTATGCTGCAGCTCCTCAGGACTGAGCGAAAGACGGTGCTGAGGGGAGGGGGTGTGTGGTGGGTGGGGGGATTGGGGGGCTGGGGGACTGGGGAGTCACGACTCTTCAGCCAAGCAGATGAGCACGAGCAACAGGGCCATGGAGCCAGAGGGTGTGTGTGTGTGTGTGTGTGTG
>JBBPDB010004718.1:0-2500 GCA_037974465.1 Brachypetersius altus | reverse complement strand
TCAGGGTCACTGTTAATGCTGCTGGAATCATCTTCCTTCACTGGAGCAGGATTTCTACAACACAAGCAAAAGTCAGTCGGTTGGTCACACTTTTTATGTTTGGGTCGTGTCCAACTAATGTAAGCTGCCGGACTGTATCTACCAATATACAAAGAAAATGGACTCGTACAACAAACCGCATAATTTTGCTTCTTTAAATTCACTGGAACGTTCCAAGGCTTTCTTCACCTGTTTTTATTGGCTGATTAACCTTTCATAGAGGGGAGGGGATGCACAAAGAGAAACCCACAGCAGGCTCTCCCTTCATCTTACTGGTGGCAGCAAGGACTTTAATAACTTCTTGATTCTCGTTTACATGACAGCCCCGTGGCTTGGCCGGGGAACTAGTGTTGTTTTCGTCAATGACTGACTCAGTTCTCCTCCAGGTGCAACGGCCCCTGAGCACATTTTTTTACTTAAAGGTTTCTGTGTTTGTTCTCTCTCCCCCTGTAGTATCAGAAATAGTATCGAGTACCATTCTTAGTATCGGTATCGAGTATCATGACAAGCCTAACACACACACACACACACACACACACACACTCACCGTAGCTTGAGGGAGGCATAGCGGAGAGTAGCTCCTTCAAACTCTTTCAGACTGGGATCAGGGTTCACTGTAGCAGCCTGAAGATCCTAAAAGAGAGAGACAGAGATACAGTATAGATCCAAACACGCACTTCAAAGATACAAATGTCAGAGACCTGAGTCCACATGCTGGGTGTGTGTGTGTGTGTATCCATTCCCAGGGCATGCAATTTCCAATGTAAATACAATAATCAATCATAACAGAAAATCTGCAGAAACTGCCATGGAGAACCACAGCGAACTGAACTGTAAAGCATGAAAGAAGAAAAGCTTTAACCCTTAGAAGTTGTGCTTATCAGCACTGTTGCAGCATTTGCTATAGGCTGCACTAACTATAAAATTAACTAATACTAATAAATACTAAATACTACTAATAAAGCAAATGTTAAATGTATATGAATTATTTAGCACTGGTAGCTGACTGAAGTAAAACGCTATTTTGAAAGAGCAGACTATTACATTATTACAGATTATCAGTAAGTTATTAGATTACGGGGAAATAATCCCATTACTAAACTCTTCAGGTTAGACCTAAACTTCAGGTTAGACTGTAGGGAATATTTGTGCAGCTCACTCTTAACTATTAAAAACATACATACACGAAGTAATTTGGGGAGATTATGAAAAGGAAACACTAACTTCTAAGGGTTAAAACAGCCAGTATGGACTAGTAGGACTCAGATGTAGCCTGCAACACGTTCAACTTCCATCAAGAGGAGAAAAAAAAAAAAGGATAAATAATGAAAATGGTAAGCGGCCATGTCCATGGAAGCTAGCGTGCTCATGCCAGGCAGGGTAGGGCAGAAGCTAGGGCAAAAAGTTAAAGGTAGAATTCTGAAGCCACTAAGCAGGACGGTTTCAAACCACGGAGCTTCAACAGCAGAATGGCTTAAACCGCAATACGTATGAACTTGGTCACTACACTAACAATACTCACATTTACATCCTGGTATTTTATAGATCTAATTATGATTACAGGGCCAAAAAAGACTACACTTAATATCAAACTGCAGTCTTATTTCATAATTACTAAAAACTAGCAACTATTAAATCATTTTTTGTAAGAATATTGTCATTGCCTTGTATTACCATTTATGTTGTTTTTCCTTTTTTCCTCCTTTATGCCAAGACAGAATGACAATCAGCAAAATAAAAATGGTCCAAAATTATTTGCATTGTATTATATTTAAGCTAAGAAGGTTTTAACTTCTCCTGTAAATTTGGAGGTATAAGGTTGTGTTCCAACAGTGACAAAATGCAAGTTACGTAGTTATAAGAACAGAATTGTGAAACAGTGAATGTAATATATTTATACAAACACAAACACGTACATAAATAAAGCTAATTAGGTGCACTGTTTTCCAGTGCTCATATGGACATTTCTGAAGTCAAGGATAAATTTACCACGCAATTACAGACCTCAGATTTTATTACCGGTGGATGAAGTGAAGGCGGATTAAATAAAACATGATGTCATCAGACTAAACTAGCAAAATGTCTGTCTGTGCTAAACGCTTCAAATATTTTGGAACCGAGTCTCAGAATCTTCTGTAATGTTGGTCATCCTCTGAGCCGTTCTGCTGCTGGAGTCGCTGTGGTGCGTGGCTGCGAGGGGTGTTCTGCTTGTGACAACGGAGCTGCCTCTTATACTAACCTTCCAGATCTCACTATCAATCTTTCCCACAGCAAAATCACTCCAGGGCTGTTTCTACAGTTATTTACACGTGTACACACAAACACACAAGCAATCACGCACACATGCCAACATGTGTGCACACACGCACACACACACACACATGTACACACACACGCACACACACACACACACACACACCCACACACATACACACACAAAAACACACACGCACGCACACAC
>JBBPDB010004693.1:0-13452 GCA_037974465.1 Brachypetersius altus | reverse complement strand
AACTTTAACTAGTTTAATTAAACTATTAACTAGTTGATTGCTATTTTAGCATCTAGGAGAAGGTGATGAAGTAAGTAGAGTAATTCTAACCACCCGGAACGGCTCAATGTAAAATGAAAATCCTGGCTACCAAACTCTTAACATCAAATGGGACCTATGGGGTAGAGTTAAACCTGCGTAGAGGTGTTTTAGCTGCGCGGAGGGCAGATGTGGCGCAGGCTGTGCTGCGGTTCAGATCAGCAGGGTGAGTGAGGAGCACCTGCAACTACAAAGAGCCTTCAGAACCTGCTCTGACAGCACTTCCTCCCTGACCCTGCTGGAATCCTTCCCCATGCTGTAAAAAGATTTTCAGCTGCTGTCCGTCCCCGGGGTCCGCAGCCCGGGGCGGGGTTCCCGCGCGGAGCTGGAGCTGAGGGTCTGTAGAGTGATGGAGGGGTGTCCTGCACCTGTGCGTAAATCTGGTCCTCTTCTTCTATCCCGGACCGGACTGAGATAAATAGTAAACACTGACCAGGTCTCGGTAGATCAAAAGAGCCGCGCGCGCCCGGCGCAGCCAATTGGCCTCAAGGGGGTCTTTTAGAGGGTTTTTATTGAGACGGGGTGGCCCAAGCGGACACCTCAAAGACCCAGAGAAGAAAGAGGCGCTGTCACTGTCTTCATGAATTCATTCATGATTTGAGAGATGTCTGAACATCAGAAGTTACAAATACACTCTTCAAAACATCATGTAAATAATCACAATCGAGGAGAGTATATAAGTATATATTTGTATGCATATGTATATAAGTATATATAAGTGTATTTGCAAATTCAGATGTTCTTCAGATGTTCAGAGACCTGTCAAACCATGAATTATATCATCAACAGACATTGGACCTTTCATATGGATCTGATTAACTCATTCACTTCCTTGCCAGATTAGCTCCTACATGTCTAACGACTTAATTTTAGTCTAATGGTGGAGAAATATGACAGTAATGAACTTTGGTGAACCGAATCCATTTGTTTCTTTGTCTTTTTCCTCTTTGTTTAACCAATTTAATCTTTTTTTTTTTTTTAATTGTCGGGCATTCTCAGGAAACACATCAACCAAAGGTCCAAATCATGGACACTAATTGGTCATTGTTCATTGTCTGTGACTGACGATAATTAAGGTAAACCATTTAACCTTTTCCTTGACAGAGTCTCCTCCCCCCTGTATGTGCTTGCACCCTCATTTAAATGTGGAAGGCTTATTAGAGTAAGCTACCCACCTGGCATGCAGAATCAACCCCACCAGTGGTGTTAAACCAACAACTGGCCCACTGACATACGTCTCATGTAAAACTATATATAACGTGCCCTTTGTTGGCTCACACCTGGAATACACCAGCGATTAGTCAAAGTATGGAAGCCGCAGTAATCTTGGATAAGTATAGCCACGGCCGCTGTGCAAACACACACACCTCACTCTGAATATGAAATAGTCTCAGTAGATCAGGGAGTGATCATACTGGACAACCTTTACAACTAACATTCATCGCTACCATTATAGTAAGCCTATTATTGTCTGATTATTATTATGTACTTTTATTGATAGTAGTTCTTAGCACCATGAAAAGCACCCCACCATCATTATTATAAATGTATTATTGTTAAGTTATTATATATACCATATATATCATATTCTGCCACTGCATCACTTTCCTCTTAACAAAGGTGGAAACAGGCACATTTGAGAGACTTCTTCAGTCAAACTTGTACTTCAGTTGGATTTTATTTACAGTGTGATTCATTTTTTTTATTGTTTTGTCAATGCCTGCCGCTGCCATACAACACTCCAGTGCGTTCCTGTGCATATATATATATATCCAGTGTTCATACATACATACACACACACACACAGTGTTCACATTTACATACACACACAAAAGTCTGCTTATATTTTTGTATCGTTTGAATATTGTATCTTTTAGATTATACTGTTGTATAGCTTTTATTCTACTGCTCTTACCTTTGTTCTGCCCACTTTCTGCCATAGCAATGCAAATTTCCCACTTGTTGGACTAATAAAGGTTTATTTTATCACTTATTTTTTGAATTGTATATTGTGTTTACATAATGTATCCAGAAGTCCACCGCTCAGGCCCCTCATATGTCCCAAATCTTGTTGTAACTGGGCCTTTGCGTGTGATTGGTGTGTGAATAATTTCACGGTGGGCGGTCTGCAGAGATGCTGGTTTCAAGGCAAACTTGCTCTGCGACCACCGTCATTTTCCCTATCAAATGGACAATGAAGAGGACCTTGCATATAAAGTTGTGTGGGGCAACCACTGAGGTTAATTAAGGGTTTTATTTGGTTGCATTTACATCAGAGACCATCGCACACATCCTTTGTGAAAACGCTAAGAAAGGGGGGGATTGTTTGAGGAAAGGAAGTTTGGACGTAACCGAAACCATGAGCTTTGTTTACCTTCCTATGGTCTATTCAAATCCCAGTCAGGGAATCAGCCTGCATCCTGGAATACAAGAGACAGTTCTGATGTTCATCTTTTACATTCAAGCCTCCACTTTAAGAAAGGCTTAAATGAAGCCCTGGTGCTGTGGTGTATGTTACTGTGCTATAGCCACTGAACACAGCCTTTTTCGTTTCAGGTTCCCATACTGTAGCCTAACATCTATTTATTTATGTAAATTCCCATGTAAAGAGGTTGCCTGGACTTATTTGTGTAGGCCGACCTTAATCTGTTTAACTTAAGTGAGTACAAGCACTTATTTATTTTTAAACAATTTATCTTCACACTGAGTTCATCGTCAAATAAATGATTAAATGAATTTAATGAATAAATAAAGCTGGTTTTGCCGCAAACCTGTGATCGTTTGTCCTACTATCTGCTGAGTATAATGTGCATAATATTCTAATGTGCACAATACATGTGCATAATTATGCTTATGAGTGACAGTTATGAGTTTTAGAAATAGAAGTAAATATAAAATTATGAAGTTATATACACATACAAACTGAAATTCCTTGTTTAGTCACTTCTTCCATTTAAACATAAATAAAATATTACACGAATAGAAGTACTTGGTATTTTGTTTAAGACTGAACAAGAGATTTGTTTTGTTTGAATTATTCAAGCTCTATAATCCCTGCATCAGTTCTCTTATTCTGATGTTTTGTCATTTCCTTTAAAATGCTGCTTTAATGAACAACGTTTTTATTTGGAAATGAGGAGAAATATTGTCAGCAGTTCTTAAAAACGAAGGCAAAGCTGTTCAGTTCAATACTGGCAGCTATAAAAATGTTTAAAGTGGTCTCTTATTTTTTCCAGAGCTGTATATATTATATATATAGATATATATAATGATATGAAAAAATATGAAACAAGAATAATAATATATATATAATGAATGTGTATATATATTATTCTTGTTTCATATTTTGGGTGTGCAGCATGCAGGCTCTCACAACACCTCTGAGCCATTTATTTAAACATGTGGCTTGAGTGAACCTGGTAAAAGAAACAAGCCTGAGAACATAATCTGTCATTCCGACACTGGGCTTACAATCAACAACATGCCTATCTCATCTGATAGCATCAGCCAGGTGTCCTTTATACACACACACACACACACACACACACTCACACTCTCACAATCTCACACACTCTCTGCAAGGCAAATTATGTTTTGGAAAGATATGTTAGTAAACACAGGAGAATACTGGGCAAAATAGCAGGTCAGCAAACAGGTCTTAAGGGAGTGTTTTGCAATATAATGTCATTTAATTATTTTGTTTATTTTTTAATCTGTAGTATTTTATGCTATACCTTGGCCCACCTTTGGACTTACTAGTAAGTAATTTGCACAATATTTTCATGACATAACCCTGAGCAGTTTAATATTTTTTAAATACTATTGGTACGTACACCAATGAGCCTTAAACATTAAAACCCCCAGTATTGTATAGGACCTTATTGTGCTGACAAAACAGCCCTGGACTTCATTAGACTGCTGAAGGTGTGCTGTGGTCTCTGGCACCAAGACACCACGAGGGTCCAAATGTGCTCATTGTGGATTAGGTAGGAAGTGACCAGTCAGAGCATCTTTAAAACAGTGGGTCTACTAAAAGTGGTCCAGGGAAGGATAACTGGTGAACTGGAATTAGAGTAATTTGCACTCAGGACTCACAATGCATGTGTGGAGTGAAGGCAGACACCATTTTAATGAGATGTATCCATAAATATGTGTTCCCTGTGTTCATATATATATATATAAAAAACATTTACAATATATATATTTAACCATTGTGTACGTTGATACATACATATATTCACATACACAGACATACATGCAGTATATACGTATTATAATGTTTATATAGTATTATATTTGCATTTGTATACTTTTTATATAAGACTGTTTAGTTTTTATTCTATTGGCTATTTTAATTTTCTGCCTCTTCTTTCTTCTCTTGTTCTCTTCACTTTGCTGCCCTAACAGTGCTAACAATGGTCTTATATTTAATTGTATTCACCTGTTAGTTAATCAGTGTTTGGGCTGATTGGTGTACATATATATATATATATATATATATATATATATAAAATATCAGATTTCGCACAGGACTTGACAAAAACAGTATATTATAAGAGGTAGAAGTGTGTTTTCTGTCGAGGACGTTTGCTTATTTCTCCTGAGAAAATGAACAAAACATGTAATTCACACATTACTGTATGTGAGGACTGTCTGTTTTGTTACACTTTGAAAATGCAACCATTTAACAGTGAATCTGGTCTACTTGAAATGTTGATTTTTTTAAAATTCAAATAATATGTTAATTTTTTGTTCTGTTGAAGTTCCTTGGAATTATTTTTTAATTTAGCCATAATACTTACTTTTTCAGGTTTTTGTTTTTTTTTATGTGCAAAATATTTGTTGCAGTGAAACAGCAAAACAGATGAATAGAAAGCTGCACTGTGATTTTATTATCAGTGATTTTATTACCATGTTATGCGGAGTGTTTACTATGCGAAGTGTTCACTGCAGGACTAGGAGGTTTCCAGAAGCGACCAGTCGGTGAATTTCTTAGAGTCTGTCTCCCCCTCGTGGCAGCTGTGAGGTACTGCGAGATACTAACACCGACGATTATTTTTTTTTTACTTCCTGCACTGATCAGAAGGTCTATTAATGGTAATGCTTTTAAACATTAGACCCATGAATTACAAAGCACTGAGTAATGCATTAAGATACATTTAGCAACACAGTTGATTAATGATTAGTCCACCAATAACACATTCCATCACATGTGGGGCAGCTAATGGTTAGGGAGTTGCCCTGCAATCAGACGGTTGTGAGTTCAAATCCCAGGCCTGCCAGTGGCACCACTGAGGTAGCCTTAAGCAATGTACCGTCCGCACACACTACTCTCCGTGTGTCCCTCGTTGGTGGCAGGCGAATGGGTTGGTGAGTGGGTTAAATGCTAAGAAAAAAAAATCACACTGTGTGCCGTGGTGTGTTTTTACCGACTGGAAGTGTGTTATACAATGTGTCTGTTGCATTATGTGACAAAGGGCAAGAGAGAGAGAGAGAGAGGGAGAAAGAGGGAGAGAGAGAAGAGGGAGATTCTAGTTCCTACCTCTCCCTACACCTGCTACGGTATTTTATTTTATTACTGTTATTGTTACTATTATTAGTAGTAACAGTATTACTATTATTTGAGAGAGGGAGGGAGAGAGAGATAAAGAGATAAAGAGAGGGAGAGACATGACCGTTTCTCTGTGTTCTCTGTTCCAGCACGTTCGGGCGCTGCATAGTGAAAGTGAAGATTAAGCCCCGCCCCTCGGAAAAATACAGAAACATATGATTGACGTCTAGTTTGACAAATGAGATCACTCAGAGGATAATGTTTCTGTTCCCGTCGACCAATCAGAGCGAAGCAAACGCTTACCTTGAAGATGTCAGCAAAACAGAGAGGGGGAGGGGATCCACTAATGGCAGTCATATTTTTGAAGCAGAAATAATGCACTAGAGCCCAAAATCGGTTTGTGACGCCCTTAAGGTAACCGAGTTTTATCCTGTTTACCTCAACATGGTTAAAAATGTGTATTCGTTCAAATATGGCCCAGTTTTGCAGGAGAGGAGGAGGTTTTAGGGGCCGTTACAGAACTGTACAGAGAGAGTGGGGCTAACAGCTAGCTCTGGTAAACAGAGAGAAACAGCTAGCCTAGCCTGGTGGGCCACGCGTGGGGCAAACTTTCACAATTTAGTCCAAATGTACTCGGACAGTGAAGATAAAACAGTTGTTTGGGGTCGCACACACTCCCGTGTGTGTCTGTGGTTCGAGCTGCGTGTTTCAGACAGCTGTCATGGCGAAGTCCTCGAAACTTTTCTCTAAGATTAACGGAACTGCAATGGCGCGCCACTGTCCCACAGTAACACTCAAAATAATACTCAGAATAATTCTCAATACTCAAAGCAATACTTAACATAATACTTAGAATAACCCTGAAAATAATACTCAAAATGATACTTAGAATAATACTCAGTGATACTTAGAATATCACTTTGCATAATACTCCAAATAATACCCAGAATAACACTCCAAGTAATACTAAATAATACTCAGTATAATACTAAATAATACTCAATATAATACTCAGAATAATACTCAAAATGATACACAACACTCGAAATAACACTTAATATAATACTCAGAATAACATTCAAAACAATACTTTCTTGATTAATGATTTTTTTTACCTCAGACAGAACTTTTTTTCTTCTGGTTATTGCTTTTGTCATTTGCGGGAGTGTGTCTGTGTAAAATATGCCTGTCACTATTGTTTTATACACTACAGACCACACATTCAAAATTCCAAATAAAACATGTTTGGAGAAATAATTATGATATAAATAATTTATTATACCTTGGAAATGTTAAATTACACAACGCTCTTACAATATTTTAACAATTTTACAATTAAAATAGAGATGTTAAGAGCACAGTGTTTGCATGTGTGAGCTCTGCTTCATCCCATCAGAAACTGAATCTTCTGAAATCCTCATGAGGCTTAGCAAACATTTTCATGGTCATCTATTTCAAAATTCAAAGTGCTTAACTGGCTTTCCTGTAAATATCAATTAGTTACTGGTTGCTTAAATGTTACAGATTAGGCCCTGGGCCTCTGAGCTGCACTGTGTGTATTGACATGAGCCTGATCTAAAAAGAAGTGTCACAGAGGTCACACTTACATTGTCATGCAAATACGGCCACACTTTCTCCAGGGAGGCCTATTGATGGTAATTGTTGAGAGGTTTTGCATTTTAAATGTGTTTTCAGACACAGTGATTGCTATTCACAGAGTGTATTTATGGGTGGCACATATTTATAATACTTATATACAATACGTATTTGTAATACAGTATATACAACATTTACTTCATGTTTCACTTACTTTTAATTCCTCTCCATCACCTCTTGAAGATCCACCTGCAGCTTCACAGCTGATCAATGTCCACGCCAACTGATCCGTCAGTTGGAATGTCCCATCCTGGCCCTTCTCCAGGCGCTGGCCTGTCCCCAGGGCCCATTCTAGGTCCCAGCCCTGGTCCGGGTCCCTCTCCAGGCTCTGTTCACAGCATGATGGGCCCCAGCCCAGGGCCTCCCAGTGTTCCTCATAGCATACAAGGCCAGGGGGCGGGAGATTACTCTCAGGAAGGCATGCATCCCATACACAAGGTGTGTAGGACTATAACTATTCAGACTTGTCATATTATTTTCTCATTGTTGTTAATACTGCCTATTGTATACAACTACACATTAATCAGAGAACTGAAAAATATCCAGTCTGGTTTTGGCAATCATTCGTCCACCACAGCTACAAGCACTAAATAATCTCACATGATTTTGTCATAGTATCATTTAGAAGTCAGAAAAGATGAGTCACAAACTAGATGATGCGTGCACATCTACAGTTTACCAAGATGCAGAAGTAGTGTCACATCTAATTAAAAAAAGAAAAAAGGAATCCTGTATTTTTTTAATAATAATAGTTTGGTGCAATGTGTTGATTTGTCTCTGTGTTGTTTATTGATGAAATGTTTTTGTTGTCTCCTGGCTCATTTTAGCCTATGGAGGGAATGCATGAGAAGGGAATGGGAGATGACATGCACTATGGCCAGATGAAAGGTGTTGGGATGAGACCTCTGCATAGTGGCATGGGTCCTCCTCAGAGTCCAATGGATCAGCACAGCCAAGGTCTGTTATTACATTGTTACATGTTAAAAATACTGACTTATGGGTAACAGACAAAGCATTTATTAAAATAAAGTACTCTCTGAGAATAATCATGCACATATATACTCCCACACACACACACACACACACACACACATATTACGTTCCAAGAGCACCCGCAAATTGAAAAAAAAATTCATATTTGAGATGGGGTAAAAAATGCCTATTCTAATGTAAACCCTAAATATGCCCCCAAGTATGCCCTCAAAACACTTTAATTTCATTTTAAACTTGCACGCACATTTTCATTGGTAGAAGCAGGGTATAAACAGGAATAATTTAATCTAAGTAATAATAATACATTAATAATTACAGTAATAATAATTCAGGGCTTTAAGAAGGACAAAACAAAAAACAGGAGAACACTCAGAGAAACACTCGAGAAAGCACCACGTGATAGACGTCACAGGGCAGCTATCAGCAGCAAGGAGAAATAAATAACGTTCTTGGATTGGCTACTTTGAAACCTCCTGCCTCTGAGTACAGCTGACTGTGACGTCTGGGCCTTGTCCACCATGGCCCCTTGTCCTCATGCTGGTTGTTTATGAGCGGAGGTTAGCAAGTCAATCAGACCTGTAAACGGAATGAGACTCAAATGCAAAAAAATGCGGAGGATATCTGCGGTTTTGCACAATATTAGGAACACATGCGATATGCGCTAATGTTGAGTGTCGCGATACCGATATCACATGCGATGAGTAAGTAAAAACGTAGCCTTTATAGTGTTAATGTAACATATACTCCAAACGCTGGCTAGCCTATGCAGAAAAAAATTAAATGCAATATTTTAAAGAATTTACTTAAACAGAGCATTTCAGTGCCTCCCATAAAATATTTTAACAATTGAACATAGTTGAAAAAAATCTGAAAATATTTTTTAAAATCTTAAATAAATGTAAACATAATTTAAATTATAGTAAGTTGTTAGCAAGAAAAAATAGCAAAAGGAACCATCTATAACAGCAGCACAGAAGATGAAGAAACTGCCCAGTGATTTATTTGCCCTCTTCTCTGTGGCACTGGGTGAAGAGCTTTGAATAAACACCATTTATTGCAGTTCAGTCAGTCTTTTGCGATATGTATATTGCACATGTTGATATTGTGATAACATTTAATTTGCGATATATTGTGCAGCCCTAGACTGAAGTTGCGACTACTGAACCGCGATTAAGCAGAGGGTTATTGCAAATGTGTACATACATTCTCACACACATATATACACAAACATATAATGTAAAATGTTCTATTTCTACTGATGCTGTTGCTGCAGAACTTTTCTGGCTGACATAGTAGTTAATTTTATTGAGAGCTATTTCAGATGAAAAAATTACATGTCACCCTACTTCACTCTATAGAGGAATTCAGAATGTTTAGTGATAAGATGAAGTTTGTTGAAGTTCCAGGATCCTTCTTGTAGTTTTCTTACTCAGACATAGGTTATATTTGCCATTGTGTCAATGATTTTCTTAAAGAGAAACACCATTCTTTTTTAAACACAAATGTTCATATTCTTTTTCTAGGATATTTGTCTCCCCACCCTTCTCCAATGGGACCTGTACCAGAGCATGTGTCAAGTCCCATGTCAGGTGGGGGACCAACACCACCCCAGATCCCCCAAGCCCAGTCAGGCCCTATGATGCAGATGGATCATCAAGGAATGGGGCAGCAGGGCCGCGGCCATTCTGCCTTCAGCCCTGTCCAACTGCAGCAGCTCCGTGCTCAAATCCTGGCCTACAAGATCCTAGGCAGAGGACAACCACTTCCTGAGAACCTGCAGCTGGCTGTGCAGGGCAAGAGAAGCCTTCCTACGATGCAGCAGCAGCCAGTCAACAGTAGTCCTTATAACAGGCCTCCTGGTACGTGGTCGTAACTGTAATGTATTCTGTTTTATATATAGAAACATACAAACTCCTGAAGACTTTTCTGATCTTCTTTTCTGATTTTCCTAATGCTTCAAGACTTGTTACATCATAAGTCATCAAAATTAGAACTATGTTAACTCCTTAAACTAATTCCATATTCATTTAGTTAAATTTCATGGCTTATTGCTTAGTAATTCCATAGAATGTGAGCCACAAAATTTTTTTAAGAGGTTTAATACATTTGAGGAGTTCGTAGTCCTTGTCCTTTTGCTGGTTTGCTAAGCGCCGCTCCCAATTATAAACAACCCAGCACATGAGGACGAGGGGGTGTGGTGAACCAGGCCCGGATATCACAGCTTTTTTTCGTGGCAAAATATAATTGTTCTATGCAGTTAAGTGCTAAATTATTAAGAAAAATATAAATTACTATAATTTGAGAACATAAATTGAGAACACGTTTTTTAACGTTTTTCAACAACTGCAATCTGCACGCGCCAGATTGACTTAGAGTCAACATGTCTGCTGTGTGGGCGCGTTTCGATATATCTAAGAAAGACACGCGGAAAGCCGTTTGTAAAACGCACAATGCCGAAATTTCTAGAGGGGGTGCATCCACAAAGACTTTCTCAACGTCTGGATTAATTTATTGTATAAAATCAAAACATCTCAATCGCCATGCAGAGTATGAAGCACAGAACAAGCAAGACCCTTTAAGCACATCCACTTCATTTGTGTTTTTGAAAAGGCAAGAAAGTTTTCCAGTGATTATGGTTAATATATGGGCTATGCCAGTCTTTGTTTTAATACACTATTTTGTCATAGGCCTATAGAGAATGTCTATCTTTCAACAGTTGTTCTGAACTTGTTCTGAATGCACTTTGTTCATGCACTTTGTTCAGAATATTAAAATGCACGTGAATTCACTAATTTTATCACTAATCACTGATCACTAAATTTATGATATTTAATTGTATAATATTTCAGCTATCTTGCTTTTAGGCTATTCATGAGTGGGGCCAAGTAAAATATTTATTTTAAATTTTATATTATACATTTTTGAACGCTAAATAAATATTTTCCTAGTTTTGTAACAGATTTATATTTTTAATACTTTTAATACTTTTAATAATAATTTCCTCGGGCCGTAATTTGTTACCTTAGAAAAGCACCCGTATATAGGGAAAAACCACGTTGTTGTATTTTGGTAAGAAAAATGCCTAAAATGCCTATTTTCATTCAGTAAACTTTAAATATGCCCCCATACATGCTCCCAAACTGCTTTAATTTCATTTTAAACTCATTAACCTTAAATAAAATATAAAAATAAACCTGTGTACGTACTGTACAGTTTGTACTGAACTCTAGAAACTCTAGAAGTGCTAGAACGTAAATACCGGTGTTACCCCTGTATGGACTGTAATTAATTCACGTGCATTTTCTTCGTTTTCAGTGGCATGAACAGTTAAATACAGTAATAAATTCATTTAATTTACATGAATAAAAATGCAGGGCTTTAAGAAGAACAAAATTAAAAACACGAGAACACATGAGACGCTCCACAGGGGAAATTCTGGGCAGCAGCCAATCACCACCAAGTGCTTGTATTGGCTACTTTCAAACCTCTCGCCTCAGAGTACAGCGAGGAATTCGTCACAGGGCAGCAGCCAATCAGCAGCAAGGAGAAATACGTAGCGTTCTGGGATTGGCTATTTTCAAACCTCCTGTCTCATGAATACAGCGGTATTTCACCAAGACACACTTTTGTTGTGTTCTTCTCTCCACAGTACCAAAATGTTTATAGCTATGTAAACGTAGCTGAAACATTAATATTCATGTTACAAAATTATTACATTATATTTTTATTAGTGGTGGGCCATTATTGCCGTTAACGTGCAACGTAAACTACTCACAAAATTGGGCTGGGAACTGGGTCTATACTACGCAAACTATGATGACTTTCACCTTGATATTTTAGCGCATATGTATACCTAGCCGAATTGCACTGTAGGGGGCGAGAATTAGTTTTCGAACCTGTATGTGTGCCTACAGTGAAACAGGGACGTCACAAGGACCAGAGAAATGTTGCTAAAGGGGCTCCGGTTGCTACTCGCTAACAAGCAGTGCCGAGTAGCTTCACTACTTCAATTCATAGTCTTGTTTCTATTGGGGGGGCTTCAGGCCCCCCAAAATAGATCTAACGACGCCCATGCTGTGAAATTACCACATCAAGCGTGACGCGCTAACATGTATGAAGCTATGAAGCCGCTGGGTTTGCTTCAGGGAAAATTTATTTTTAAGAAGTTTCCCAATGGAAACCTCGACAAGACTAAGGTTGTTTACACCTTGTGCAATGCGGAATTAGTTTACTGTAGGAATTGAGAAACCGGTTCTCAAAGACTTACTTTTAGTCATTATTTGGGTAGCACACATATTCTGAATGCCTTTGGCAGAATTCAAATGAGCCATTTTAATCTAGATTAATTCCAAGATTACAGTGAGATTAATCTAGATTAAAACAATTAATCTATGCCTGCCTCTAAGCTTAACTCTGTTTGGCCCTGAACTGACTCACAAATCGCCTCAAATTGGCCTTTAACTTACTCGTGACTTGACTCGGACTGGCCTTTGGACAAAAACATGAACAAAACCAGTAGTTTTGCTACGGTCATGCACAGTGCTGTGCTGACACAGATACCGGTGCAGCTAATTTAGCTCATTTAGAACTGCGCTAGTTACAGACCCCATTCCTTCAGAACTTACCAAAACGTCAGCGAGTTGGGTGTCACGGGTTTCTTTGCATGATGATGTACATTAACCATGTTGAGTTTTGTAAATAACCTTTGAAAGGATGGTTCTTAAAGGAACCGGTCTGATAATGTGCCTGAAGCACATTTTTAAAGTTCCACATTAAGGCTCCAGCAATAATTCATGAATTGGTAATAAACCTTTATAGCATGTTCTAACGAAAAGGCATCTTCATTTTTTGTGTAGAACAAGTAATCTATGATCACTCTATATATACCCTGATGAGCCACTTCATGTGGTATGAACACTCGTTGTCCATTTAATCTGCTCCACTGACCACATAGGTGCACTTTGTAGTTCATAGTTACAGTCTGCAGTCCATCTGCTTCTCTGCATGCTTTTTTACTCCCCACTGGTTTAGACCAGCAGTGAACAGACATTATTTGGATGGTGGATCATTCTCAGCTTAGCAGTGACACCAGTGGTAGTGGCGTGTGCGTGTGTGTGTGTGTGTGTGTGTGTGTGTGTGTGTGTGTGTGTGTGTGTATGCGTATGCTTCTGTGC
>JBBPDB010004660.1:0-13456 GCA_037974465.1 Brachypetersius altus | reverse complement strand
ATTTGTCTACTCCTATGTTGATAAGAGTATTAAAAACAGTATATTTAGTACAGACTTAAAGGTGCGATTAATCGCGATTAAATATTTTAATCTACTGACAGCCCTAATTCATTTATAACACTAGCATTGTAGTATGTTGATATTTGGAAAATGCTGTAAATAAATTGCCACTGCTTTTTCATTCATCATTTGGGCATAAAATAATTAGTTGATTGGCTTTGTATGTAAAATCACCTAAAATGAACCGTGTGCAAAAAAAACCCCAATAAAATAAAATGAAAAATTTCAAAGCAGAGCATTCTTTAAAACCACAATGTGCAGCAAAAACCCTGTGATTCCATAAATGATGCTTTAACCATTGCTTGTGGGATTGACGATCACTTATCACGTCCCTATAGGTGAAAAGTAGAGCATCCGTCCTCATTAGGGATTCGTTTGGTGTCTGTTGGAACGATTAGCGATTAGAGGGTTATCTAGAGTGCCTCCTGTTACCAACCAGGCTTCCCTCTAGAGCAGCTGGATTAATTATTAGAGCTGTTTATCATGCTTTCAGAAACAATAGGGCCTACTGCACACACTGTTTATCTTCATACAGCCCCAGTGCGTCGTGTTTGTTGGGGTTTTGTTGGGTATTAAAATGATAGCAGATATCTTCAGCTCCTCCATCTAATTCAGGAACTGGTCCCGCGACTTCTTGTTCATTAAATGTAGAGTTTTACAGGCTTTAGCCACCCCACACACATATGCGCAGGCACTGCTATGGTTTTAATTGCTTTCTATTGCATGGTGGGCACTGGAGGCGGGAGAAAGTGCTGTAAAGCAATGTTGGTTTATTAAAACATTAATGACACGTCAGCAGTAATTGCTCTCCTCCAGGTCAATTATCAGCTTTCAGTGATTTCTCACTTTGGATATTTTTACAGAGGGAGAAAGAAATAGCAAGGCTGATGAGTAGAGAAGAAAAGGGGGAGTAAATAAGTGTGAATGTGTGCGTATGCGACTGTGACTATATGCATCTGTGTTGATATGTGTTTGTGAACACCTAGACTAGACTTTATTATTGCTAGCCCCAGGGAGTCATCACCAACTAAATAGAGAAGAATATTGATATATCAGTAGTACAGTCTGGAAAGGGTTCCTACAGATAAGGTCAGCATTAAGAGACTGGTTTTATATTTGGTATAAAGCCAATATTTAGGAAAACCACTGTGATGACCACCAAGCCTTTTGGAATAATATACTGTGGCTTTTTGAGTTTAAATGGGGTAGTGGAATACACTAAGGACCCCATTGCATCTGCCGTAAAGTAACACAGCATTCCACAATATCATCTATAAAACGTGGTGATGGTAGTGCAATAATGTGGGCATGCTTTGCAGCTTTTGGGCTTGGATAACTTGTCATGATAGGGTGAAGGCAAACAGCTGCTTCCTCCAACGCATGTGACCACATCTCAAACTGCTGCTAAAGCAATGTTATTGACTTTCAACACACTTGGAGGAGAACACTAACCACCAATTTTGTTGTTAGTGAATATATGCACATGCTGGCTAAAACTGTGTGTGATTGGGAGTGATAGATATACTGTGGCAGGACCAACAGGTTGCCCTTAGAAGCCTTCCAGTGTTGGTCTGCGCCTCCACAATGCAGTCAAAGACTGATCTCCACAAAGGAATGTATGGTGGCTGCTAAAAGAGTTACAACTGGTTAATGATCTCAAGGCCAAATACTTGTAATACAGGTGATGCTAAAGGATCTGAAACCCTTTAGTGTGAAAATATTGCAACAAATACATATTCATGGCACTGTAAATAAATAAGAAATTAATAAAATTGGCCATATGTCAACAAATGTCCCATGATGGGTTTCTGGTGCATTTCCTTATGCATTTGTTTGGTCCTTTGATGCACTGTTGGGGCTGAATCATGCATACAATTCACCAGCAATCCGTTTGAGGGTTAAACGAAGGTCGCTCCGTGTTTTCATATCAGTGCTGTCAAAACTACACTGCGCTGCTTCATCAAAACACTTTTGGCTCCACTGCTCATGGACGCTGCCCTCAGCTGAGGTTAATCTGTTGCAGCGGCCGTCCTCCAGCCTGATTTGTGTGCCGTTTGATGCGGCATCATGGCTATTTGGGTTCATGGCCAGCTTCTATTTTACAGCCTGATCAGAAGATTCCTGAGGGTCCTCGTGTAATCTCTTGCTTACTCTTGCTTTAATTCCTCAAATTCCTGACTGATATAAACATTTAAGGGTCTGAAAAAGGTGATATGTTAAATGACAGTTATATGTTTATATTTTTATATTCTAAAATAGTAGAATATTTACAGATGTGATTGCTAGTTTTCAGCTGTGAAATATGTAAATAAACAACAGCAACAGACGTAAAGAACAGGGCTGCCCACCATTCCACATATATGTGATTTTGTTTTCTGTTTATTACATCATATTTTTATTTTATTCTTTTTATCTTACTTACACCAGTTATTCTCAAATGAGTCTTTATCTTCCAAATTATGATCTTTTGAGCATCAGTGAAGCTGAGCCAGTTCCACTTTACTAGGCTATAGTTGACATACTGAGCTTAGTAAATAAATATTATTGGTGCCATTAAATTACTGGTGCATTGATAAGACTTTGCTAAGACAGTTAACTTACAGCCTCTACTCATCACTATTCAGCAGGGTCCAAAAGTCTTGAGTCTGCTAATAAAACTGCTGATTCCTCGGTTTTGTCTATTATCAGCATAACAAAGTGTAGAATATTCTAATTATTTATATTTCAGAATTATGTGGTATTCAGGATGTGTGTCTTTTACTTGTAATCAACATAATGCCAGTTAGAATAAAATTAGAACGTTACCTGTCACGGCTGTAGCTCGGGGAGTGAAGTGGGGCACAAAGGTGCAGGTTACCTGATGAAATTGCATTAGAAAGGGACACAGACTCTATATAACAAAACGTAAATAGGCGTGAGGGCCTTTAAACTCAAAGCACAACAAAGACACATATGGATTCGGTAGCGTGGGGGTAGATGTAAGGGATAACCAGCAACTGAATACATGAACTCCAGAGCTTAAATACTAACCACACTTAAAACAAGAACCAATCATAACACACAATCACTTAACATAATCGCTTAACAGAACACAGGACAGCTGACAGCGACCAATGACACAAAACATCCACATAATTCAAAATAAGAGTCCCATAAATGAAAATCCGAATAATAACACCATCGCTGCCTCTAGCGGCCTCTCAGTGGACGTGACAATACTTAAAAATTCATTTATCACTAATCTAATATATCATTTCCAATGGACTTTTTTTACATTTTACAAGTTTCCATTTTTTAGGTTTAAATGAAAAACATACAAGATTTTTAATGTGGTCTCAGACTTTTGTATCCTACTGTAGTCAAGTCAAGTAGGCGTTTATCTTTTTAACCATATACACAGTACACATATTGAAATAAAACAAAGTTCCTCGAGGACCATGGTGCAACACAAAAAACAAAAACAGAACACCACAAAGAACAAAAACAGAATAGCACACACAACTACACAAGTGCAGGTAAGACTAACGAGAGAGTGCAAAAAGCCTCAAGAGCAGCACTACAATAATAAAAGAGACAGTACAGGTCAATCAGCAGGAGCAGTAACAGTACTAATGTGTGTGATTACATTATTATGACATATGACATCATGAAAGTCTCTAAGTGTACAAAAAATGCAAAGGATGCATATATTGAGGTAGACAGCAATAAACAATTCTTCAAAAAAAGCGAGTAGCAGGAACATGATTAGAAAAAATGTACAGTATAAATACAGGGTATTTACAATAGCAGATCAGTTTAGGGTGCATATGCAGTATGACTGGGAAAAGCGAAGCAGTTCAGTTGAGTGTGTGTGTGTGTGTGTGTGTGTGTTAGTTGTTGAGTTCTGATTTAAGAGTGATAGCCTGGGGCAAGAAACTGCTCCCCATCTTGGTAGTGAAGGCCCGGATG
This sequence comes from Brachypetersius altus, assembly GCA_037974465.1. Classification (NCBI taxonomy): domain Eukaryota; kingdom Metazoa; phylum Chordata; class Actinopteri; order Characiformes; family Alestidae; genus Brachypetersius; species Brachypetersius altus. Next base: position 9,448 of record JBBPDB010004660.1, on the reverse strand, counting down.
CTGCGAAACCTGCCAGATGGTAGGAGGGAAAAGAGGACTTGTGGGGTCATCCACAATGCTGGCAGATGCAGTGTGTTGTAAATGTCCGCAACAGAAGGGAGAGAGACCCTGATGATCTTTTCAGCAATTCTTACTGTCCTCTGTAGGGTCCTTCGATCTGATATGGCACATTTTCCGTATAACCCGAGGATGCAACTACAGAGAACGCTCTCTGTAAATGTGCACTCACCTCAGTCTCCGCAGGAAGTTTAGATGCTTCTGAGCCTTTTTGGTAATTGAGCTGCTGCTGAGGGTCCATGTGAGATTCTCCTTGATGTGAACATCAAGGAACTTGGTGCTCTAGACGATCACCACTGGGGAGTCGTTGATGTTCAGTGGTGAGTGATCACGTTAATGTCAATAACGATGACATTTATTTTGTCCACATTGACAGGTTGTTAGCCATTACACCTCCTCTCTGTATGCGGTCCCCTAGTAAGGAAGTTCAGGATCTGATGCTGGAGTTGGTGACTGTTAGACGTAGACCATTTTATTTACTGCAGGAATTTCCCATCATGCTTATGGTCGCAAAGTACATCCCACCTATCGCTAATGCTAACAGTGCACTGGCCAGACTATGGAAGCCATCAGTGAGCTCCAAAACTCACACCAGGATGGGATGTTTGTTGATGCCGGGGATGCCAACCATGCAAATCTCAAGTCAGTTCTCCTTAAGTTCCCTAAACACGCTGGACTGGACTGGACTGCACTTACACTAATATCACTGGAGCATACCGCGCTGAGCCCCACCCCTTCCTCGGCTATTCTGATCACATGTCTGTTATGCTGATTCCTAGAACACACAACACTCGTTAGACGTGTAAAGCCTGTTTGAAAGACAAAAATCTGGCTGCCACTGTAAATACTATTCATTATATACTGCACAGTCTTGCTGCTGCCATCATTTGCACAATTATTATAGATTGCTGACTACCCCTATTCTGCATTTTTGTACACCTGATGACTCCCCTACTAGAATACAGTATATGTAATAATTCAAATATCAACTGCACTGTACGCTACATTGTCCCGTTGTTTTGTTACTAGTATTTATCTTGCACTCTCTCTCCTGCTGTCTTTGCAATCTTTGTATTTTGTCACACTTATGTGGCATTTCTGTTTTTGTTCTTGTGTTGTACCATGGTTGTGGAAGAATGTTGTTTCATTTCACTGTACATTGTGTATATGGCTGAAATGACAATAAACGAACTTGACTTCACTTGACAACAGTCACCAGGCCTTCAATACTGTAGGCGGAATAAGAAGATTTATGTAAATGTGTTGCCACTGTGACATTACAAAAACTTTGAAAAGCAATTGAAAACACTGTTGAAGTGAATGTGCATTTTGAAAATTAAACAATATTTAAAGAGGTTTTTTTTTATTCCTGAACAATAATGATGTAGGCCATTTCAGAAGCATTGCTATGGCAATATAGCAATATCATTTTAATACTACAATTTTTTGCATGTTGTGCAGCCTTAGGACTGCACCCCTTCTTAAAAAGTAACAAATTGCTATTGGATATAATGGTTAATTACATAGCATATATCAAAAGTGCATTATCCAATCCATTCCCAAAATGCATTTGACACATTTTTTTCCCATGTTTTTTAAACCTCGTATCTCCAAAATGGTAAGTTTGCTGAAGAATATAATTTGAATTTGTAAACATTTGATTTAGACCCTTTTTATCAGTTAGTTCATCCTAACATTTCTGTAAGTCATAAAAGGCATGGTCAAATTATATTAAAAAATGTATATGTTTAACCAATATAAAAAATAATACATTATATTATTTTAATTGATGTTCTATACAGAAATTAACAGTTATCTTCCACAATGTCAGGAGCTTGCTCATCAGTGATAAAGTTAATCCATGCACACTCACACTTCTTTAGCATTCTGTAGCGTGTCTTCCCCACACGCAGTCGTACGTGCTTGTCCCAACAGCTTCTGAAACATCGGTGGAAGCATTAAGCCTCCAGCATTTCCTCCATCCTTCATCCTGTCCACTTTAACGTCCTGCAACACATATAAAATGCACCTGCCACCATTAACACCCTCAGATTCAACCTTTGAGTCAATGCATGGCTGCTTAACGTCCTCTTTTTGCTTTATGAAACAGCTGGCTCAAGAAATGAGCCTCGACTGTGGCAGGGCGTTTTGCATTTTTACGCTCCTCTGGGGGTTAATTGGCGCCTTTGAGAGTCGCCCAAGCGTGGCTGCAGTCTACCAACACAGACCAGAACTCTGCTTTATGAGTTGGGATGAAACTAATTGAAAGTGTTTTACAGAAAACAAAGGCTCATTAAAGCAACATTTGCCTGGTAGACCCCTTACCCCAGCTGCAAGACATTTCAGGTTAACCACGATAGGTATAGTGTCCAAACCACCCTCCTGTCCAGTTCTACTTCAGGAGCAGAATGTCTTAACATCCAGATCATCAGCTACTTGACATTTAATTGGCAATTAAGCTTTATTCATTAAGTAACTCCATCTGTTCTGCAGGCCTGTTGATATGTTTCCTAGGAATATAGGGCTCTAGGATATACAGCACTAGAATATAGGGTCCTGGAACACACAGGCCCTGGAAATATAAGGTCTTGAGTAAATAGGGTTCTGGAAACATAAGACCCTTGTGTTCTTGGACTTCAGGGCACTTAAAATATTATTATTTTCTTCAGATAGTAGAAGTAATAGTAGTAGAAGGTAGTTGTTAATAATAAATGGACTAATTATACAAGCCTGTGTTTTTAAAAAAAAAAGAGGCCCATGATTTTAATGCTGTATGGAGGCAAATGTCATTATGTAAGGTGATCCTGGCGAAACTTTTGAAGTAATCTTTTAGAGAAGCCTGTAGTCCCTGGGTTATGATACTGTATGCCTATCTCTGCTAATTTTCCATAATTTAAGATGCAGTAGGCTCAAAGCCTTGGGTGACTCCTTTCCCTTGTTAAATAAACCAAAAGCCCAATTTTTCAAAAAGTGTCTCTGGAATTGCATCATGCGCTGAGATGGCTGGAAGTTTCTGCAGTTTAATTTTCATGCAGTTTAATTTTTCTTTCTCAGCTTCCCGTCCTGAGTGTAATGCGTTTGGCTCCACAGCACTGTTAAATAAAGGATAGCCAAAGGAACACTGTGACTAGCTTTGCCACTAATGGGGCGTCTTCCCATTAGCGAGAGGGTCTGTTTGCCGAAACCAAGTTATCCCTCTGAACACATTTACCTTTTTTCAGCAGCACTTAAGACACCCCATCCCCTCTCCCTGAAGTGCAGAGTTGAACACAAAAGTGAACACTGGAGGGCAGGGCAATGCTCAGTCCTCTCTCGTGCTCAAGGAATGATTTTCTGAGCATGTTGTGAAAATTGTCAGTACTCAAAGAATGCTGACCAACTGAATGGCTAAGGGTGCCAAGAAAAGACTCTTCAACCAGTCTTGAGGGACCCTTAGATGGCCCACATTTTTGCTCTATATCTGTACGTTATCTGCATTGCCTGGAGGTTCCTGAGGACTGGATTGAGATCCAGTGCCCTAAAGATCACCTCCATGGTTCTTTCAAGAGCTATTTTTGAAAAGGGAATGTGCAAAGAGCCTAGTTAAAGCTCCACATAAGCGTCTATATCAATTCAGGAACTTCTTCCCAGCAAAGAACCATCCAGGAAGCAATATTTTTACAAGCATAATTGAATGGGTTGAATAAAAAAAACTATAAACTAAAAACCATCACAAATATACAACTGACTTGCCGCATGGGCAGCCACTGAGAATACATCACCTGTGTTGTGACTCTGGAGTCAATGCACTCCTTCAGTAGTAAATTTAACTCTGAGCTTTGTTTAACGCTACCATTTTTAATGTATATTAGAAAGCGGTGGAGGTCAAAGCCACGCCCGATCATGAGGCACCTTCTGTTTGGCCACAGGGAGAGATTTATTACCTGGCAACCGCAGCTAGAACACTCGCACTAATGGAATAGTCACCAATCCTAGCTAACGTGGCTTGATTGATGGGGGCTTGGTTGTTGAGTTTGTAGGCACTTATCCAATCTGTAATGTTAGCTTGGCTGCTGGCATTTAAAGACATTGTAATGTAACTCTTAAAGGTCTGGAACTAAGCTCCAGCTGACAACCCCCCCCCCACCCCCCCCCCACAAACCCGCTCCTCTCCTAGCCACTTTCACTTGGGGATAATCCACAATCGTGGGAGGACACTGCTTATTAAATGACAGGCTTCTTCTAATTCTACATAATACAATTCACTCTGAAACATCTAGGTCTAAGTCTATAAATCTGAAAGAAATAATATCCATTTACTGCCATCATCCTGAGAGCAGAAGACACAAGTCCAGAGTTAACCACCCCATGTATTTTACCCACGTCTCCTTGCACGTTGACCCCAGAAGTTGTCCACTTGATAATGTTTCACCCGCCATTAGAAGTCCATTAAAGACCCAATCTGGAATTGCAAGAATGAGACCACATTCCCCCCGGGCCTGGATTCCAAGCCATCATGAAACGTCTGGCCTGGGTACAGTTTCACCAGAGCCGAGCGCTGCCAAGGAAGAAGGTAATAAATCCCAGCTCGTCGCATCTCTGCTTTGGTTCTTAGCAGCAGTCTCAGAGCTCCAAGTGATATTGTAACTAAGAATCCGAATTCCATCTAGACCTTTCTCTGCAAACAAAAATCCTGAGGGGTGTTAAGGGTTGCAGATGTGGTTGAAATATACAATAGCAAACCTTGAGAATGTTTTCAGGGTGCACCTTATGTTTCACAAGGCTCATGGACAACTTGGAGCCAACCCAATGCTGAAACTAAACAGCTGTGGAAGGAAAGAGTACAACGATTGAGATACTTTGTGTTCTACAGACTGGGGGAGTCCTTGTTAATGAGTAGAATTGGACATGACTAAACTTCAACTAAATATAAATAGTAACTTCTTATTTCCTAGTTATTAGTAGATCACTGCTCCCTGAGATGTATTTATTATGTCATGTTAATGACAATATACCGTTTCCCCCACCTGGTGGGTTGGTGTGGACCTTTAGCTTTGCTGTTGTTTGTTACTGTGGCAGTCTGAGCTGCTCTCCCTGACTGGGTTTTTAATGTGATGGCGGCTGGATTTTGCATGCAGCCTCAGTTAAGCTGGACTTGGGACGTGGCTACAGGGTCCTGTGAATGAGCATATTACACTCAGCTACAGAGGATGCTTGTCCTTCCAAGACTCTGAGCCATCTTTGTGTGTGTGTGTTTAGGGGGGGAGTCTGCGCGAGCACAAGGAAGAGAAGGAAAACAGTTAGCTAACCTTCTTTGGCCTGTTAGCATTTCCAGTGCTTCTGTTCATCCCTACAGGGCTGGGCTAAGTGAGTAACCTGATTCAAAGTCTGCACAGACACACACACCATTCACAGACGCATGCCGCATTAACACAACAAAATGGTAATCCTCTCACAGCCTGCTGCGAACACAGGCAGGATTTTCAAATCAATTTCATTTCGCTCATCATGCCCTCCAAAGCAGAGCAGAGAGCGTTGGGGGCGGGGAGCCTGTCCGTCTGTCTGTCTGTCTATCAGTCCATCTGCTGGAAAAAAGCTACAATGGCCAACAATGTGCAGTGTTGTGAAAAAGTATTTGCCCCATTTCTGATTTATTATTTTTTTGCACATATTAGTTTATCACATTTAAATGTTTCAGATTATCTAATGAATATAAATATTAGACAAAGATAAACCAAGCAAACACAAAATGCATTTTTAAGTGTTTTTTTAATAAGGGAAAAAAAATATCCAAACATACATGACAGACCTACCTAAGTGAATGTAGCAACTACTGTAATTAAGCATTTGCAATAACTGTCAATGAGTCTTTCACATCGATGACGAATTCTGACTGACTCTTCGTCAGAGAATTGTTATAATTCGGCCATATTGGAGGGCTTATGAGCGTGAACCACTTTCTTAAGGTCATGCCACAAGAGCTCAACTGGATTCAAGTCTGGACTTCCAAAACCTTCATTTTGGGTCCTTGTCCTGCTGCAGAACCCAAGTGCGCTTCAGCTTGAGGTTACATATTGATGGCTGCAAATTCCCTTTCAGGATTTTTTGATAGAGAACAGAATTAATGATTCCATCATTTACAGCAAGTCATCCAGGTCCTGAAGAAGCAACACTTCCACTGCACTACCACCACCACGTTTGACTGTTCTTTTTCTGAAATGCTGTGTTACTTTTACTCTAGCTGTAACGGGGGACACATTCTCCCAAAAGACTTCGGCATCATCCAAATGTTTTTGGCAGAAGTGAGAAGAGCCTTGATGTTCTTTTTGGTCAGGGGTCAGTTCTTTCTGCGTTCTTTTGTGACCTCCTGGATGAGTCATCATTGAGCTCTTGGGGTAATGTTTATAGGCCGGTCACTCCTAGGAAGGTTCACCACTGTTCCATGTTTTCTCCGTTTGTAAATATAGGCCCTCACTGTGGTTCACTGGAGTCCCAGAGCTTTCGAAATCCTTTGCAACCTTTTCCAGATAGATGTCAGTTACTTTGTTTCTCATCTGTTCCTGAATTTCTTTACATCTCGGCATGATGTTTTCCTACTTTTTATATCTTTTAGCATACTTTTTAAGAGATCTCTTAATTCAGCAGGTCTGGAAGTAATCAGGCCTGGGTGTGGCTTCCCAAATCATATAGGGCCATGTAGGTTTTTATATAGTTTTATTCCTTAATAAATAAAAGCATCACTTAAAAACTGCATTTTATGTTTACTTGGGTTATCTGAAACATTTAAGTGTGACAAACATGCAAAAAAAAAAAGATTTTCGCATTACCTTGCAAGAGAACGTAATTCCTCATTTTTTTTAAAAATGCTACTGTGACCAGCAATGTATTGAATCTGTTAGCTTCAGCTTTTATAATGCTAACCAGCCCGTAATAGCTTCCCCATTGTAGCAGTGATATTATTCCACTTGGCCTGTATTAGCTTTGGCTAATTAAAAGCCATTCACATTTTAACCTATCCTAGACAAGTTCCTTTCCATTTTTTGCATCAAGGAACAAAGTGTTGACGTCAAAGCTTCACAGATCAAAAATAATAATCAGGACATTTTGACTTTATCAAGCTATTTTATAAAGCTGCTACAACTGACAATGCGAGTGGACCTGCAAGCATGAATGGACTTTTAGACCACTAAGTAAGGGGTGAAGGACTTCTTTTAGACCTCTTCAGGTGGAAGTGCAACCTTGAGAGCACTTGTCACTCTAAAGCAATATTGAAGCATGGTTCCAACAGAGGGGCAAAATGGCTCACCAGAACAAGCAGGACTGGACTCAATGTGGCACGCAAGTGTTTCTTCATTCCCCACCATATTGCACCTTCTTCTCAATGCATTTTTTTGCTTTGCATTACCATATTATAAACTACATTTTCACATCATCAAGAAAATTAATTGCTGGGCAAGACAGTCGGTGGCCTCAGGCCTGGCGGAAGAGGCAAAATAGAGGGGCAGTTAGCCAGAAATTGTGGCATATCTAAATCACTGATTGCTATTGCTTAAAACGCTGCACACCCACTGCTTTTGTTTTTGAAAGTCTTTTATCTGCTGAGTGATAGTCTACGACACCGGGAGTAATTTGGCGCTGGGTATCTTGCGGTGGGTGAATCATGTGCGTGTAGTCAGGCTGAGATGGGTAATTGGAGCGTGGGTAGGTGTAATTAAGCTCTAATCCCGTTTTAGTTTAGCATGACGTAGAGGGGTAATGGTGCGCATTAGACAGCTTTCTCGGTGAGCGCGAAATTGCAAGGGCTGGTGGAGTATGCTGGTGGAAGAGGAGGTGGGGGCTTGCAGGGGCAGAAAAAAATACTAGAGAAGATTGTGACGCAAAATGCATCGTTTGTTTATCACTACTATGCTCTCACTCGGTTGACATTGTGATACTTCTTATAAATTCAGTATGAGTGGGTTCGTTTGTAAATATAAATCTGATGGCTTTGTAACATCACAAAAACATACCATTGGAATGTGCCAGTTTAGTTTCCATAAATGGACTATTTATAGGAAAATCTGGGCTTCTGGGAGTGGCCTTCCCTCTCCTCACTCAGCATCACTGTCCTCTTTCTTTCTAGGTGGGTTGGTGGTCCTCTCTCTTTCTGGGTGGGTTGGGTGGTTCTTTCTCTCTGTCTATTACAGATGAATATTACATGTTGAATATTAGTATTTTGTCCACATCTTTTGGCCAGCCAGGAACATGAAAGAATTGGGTAGGTTGGAAAAAGGAAGGGAACGAGGTGAAGACAGACAAAGAGGAGTCGTGTCAGACGGGAATCCACTTGAAAGCAGAGGGTTAGTCTTGACAGGAAGGAAAAATAGGTGTGGCAAAACCTTTTTTTGGCGAGAGAGAATGCTTCATTCAGAGAGAATGCTTCAGCTTTGGTTTGTAGAGAAGCTTAGCTGCTGAAAAAGTAAGGAAAACAGTGTTTGTGTCTGATGGTGGCGCTTGGCGAAGGATATTACATGGGTTCTTCCTGCAAGAGATAGTAGAACTGATTTCTGTGAGAAGTGAAGGCAAAGATTCTGCGAGGTGGGCCAATGAGTCTGGGTCAGCGTATGTCATCTGTTTTAATCCATGCTTCTCTTTTCCGGACCTTCTGCTTGAAGAAGTCATCACTGGCTTGTAGTGTAGTAATTTCAACACCATGGCCCAGGAGCTTAAGGATAGGGGGGTAACTTTCTTTTGATGAAGTGGAAAGGCCGTGCCGATTTACTCACTAACACCAGGCTGAGGCTCTGATGGGAAGGCACTGTGTGTTTCATTTAAGAGCTATATTGAGCTTTTGTTGACGGTAATCCGTGCTCAGTCATAGCGGTTGTTTTCCATATGGAGCTTTAGCCACCCGGGACCAGGTAGACTTAGCTATCACTTGACATGCTTCTAGATGATTAAGGTGAATTGATACTGTCAGGTTCAATGCATCAACTTAACAATTTGCAAACACGCAATACACTCACTGGCCACTTTGTTGGAAACATCCTATCTGCTGTGTGTGTGTGTGTGTGTGTGTGTGTGTGGTCAAGCCTGAAATTATTCAAACTCCTGGAAAATTTTGACTTTATTCAACAAGCAAGTTTCTTCTTCATTGGAAATGACACAGGCGTCTCCCAGAAGATATGTTGACGTACAAGAGAAAAATTATTTCTCAGCTTGAATTTACATTTGAACAAAAAGTGGCATTTCCAACATCATTCATACCCTTCTCAATAATCAATAGAAAAGCTTTTATTGGCCACTATACAGTGGAGGAAATAAGTATTTGACCCCTCATGGATTTTGTAAATTCATCCAATGACAAAGAAATGAAAAGTCTCAGAACAGAATCATTTTAATGGTAGGTTTATTTTAACAGTGACAGATAGCA
>JBBPDB010004649.1:0-13456 GCA_037974465.1 Brachypetersius altus | reverse complement strand
ATTAACCGCTCGCGGGCCACATAAAATGATGTGGCGGGCCACATCTGGCCCGCGGGCCTTGTGTTTGACACATGTGGCTTAGACACAAATTAACTGAGCTTTGGTTACTGTGGAGCAGTGTGATGGAGGTCCCATGTCCACGTCAGCTGGGCGGTTCCCCCGACTCTCAGTTCAATTCTGTGCTATGCTAGACATTGCTCTCAAGCACCAAAACTGTGCAGCTGGTGGTTAGGGAGTTGACCCTGGGATCGGAAGATCATGGTTTGAATCCCAGACCTGCTAAAGGCACCACTGATGTACCTTTGAGCAAGGTATCGTCCCCACACACTGATCCCCGCCTGCTGCTTAACTTTGGTGAAGGTGTTAAATGCAGAAAACATTTTTGTGCTGTGCTCACATTTGACAAACACAGCACACAGTGTGAACAAGACAAAATTGTGCTCTGCATTTAACCCAATAACCCAAGTGAAGCAGGTGGCTGCCAATGACGCAGCACCCAGCGAGCAGTGCGTGGGGACAGTACCTTGCACAAGGGTACCTCAGTGGTGCCATTAGCAGTACTGGGATTCAAACTCAACCATCATCCCTAATGATTAGGCCACCAGCTGTCCAGTTCTGGTGCTTGAGGGCCAACATCCAGCACAGTTTGGTAAGTTTCATTTTCAAACAAACAGAAAGTTACTGTTTGACGAGAAAATTGTGAATCCCAGGACTGCCAGTGGCATCACTGAGCACACTGCTCCCCAGGCGCTGAGTCGATAGCAGCCCAGTGCTTTACTTGGTGAAGGGAATTAAGGCAGAGAACGGAAGCACCTTGATCAAAGGTACCTCAGTGTTGCCATTGGTGGTACTGGGATACAAACCCACTACCTTATGGCCGCATGGGGCAGATCCCTAACAACCAACTACCCTTAAGACCCAGAAGTAAAGGTAGAGGAGTTGTGCAGGGTTAAGTGTTTACAGTTTGAAGAAGGTGGTCCCCAGCTGCAGGAGCAACACATGGGGCAGTCTGTGCTCGTGGACTATCAGCACTCCCTCCACGGTCCTCCTCATTCCAATCTTCTCAAATTCCTCCCGCATCCTCTGGAACCGTGCTGCCACGGAGCTGTCCTTCTCGTACAGAGGCTCCTTCGTGCCGAACGTGTAGTTCGTCAGGGGGTATCTACACCGAACAGAAACAAAGTTGAGTTAGAAACCCAGACTCACTGCCCCAGCAGCTTCTGATGCTAACAGGCTACAACTTGCTATGCTAACGCTAGCTCCATTCGTGCTGCATTTTAACACACACTCTTGAGCTGGAGCTCATTAAAGCTGGCATGCAGAGACCCTCCCACCGCCCGGCTGCAGGTTGCACGGTGCAGAGGGAGTGTGAATATCTGTGTGTGCTCACAGGTTGATGGTTCTCTCCAGGGTGAGGGGTTTAGCAGGGGGGCTAATGTATTTGTTCCCAAACTGATTCACTCCGCGCGGCCAGCCGGTGGACGAGCGGTTCGGAGGGACGACTGACATATCTCCTCGGTGCAAAACCTTAAAATCAGCTGTTTTATAGCGATTAAAAAGAAAAAAAAAACAAGAAAGACAACTCGGACCGGAACCGCTCCCCAGAGAAAGACAACAGACCCGTGAAGACAGAAACACCATAGAACTCTCTCTACGGCACAAGCGGGACCACAGAACAAAAGTCCCTCAGAGTACAAAATAAAAGACCTGAAGGGAAAATGACACTAATGTAAGACAGAAATTGTAGTTAGTGGGATAAATATGTAACTACGCTATTGTTGTTATTATTATTGTTGTTATTAATATTGTTGTTGTTACTGTTCTGTTGTTATTGTTATGTTATTATTAAAATTACTACTACTACTACTACTACTACTACTACTACTACTACTACTAGTAGTAAAAGTAGTAGAATTGTTGTTTTATTATATTTTTTTCAGCACTTACTATATTGATCCCAGAGGAAGCTGCTTGAGTCTTTTGCATCTAACCCATTCACAGGAGTAAAGCAACTCCCAAACCCATAGACCTCCATCTTATTATTGTTGTTGTTGTTGTTGTTGTTGTTGTTATTATTTGCAGTAACTATTTTCAGTAACATAATGACAATTACAATGCAAACATAACATACATCACTAATGACAAACTGAGTAACCAGTATAAAAAAATGACACCAGTCACCATCTATTTGCATACATTTTCATGTTACACTTATGCATGTATAGTTTTTGCTGCTTTCTCGGAATTGTGTTGTGTCATGCTTAACGGATTTGTTGCATTTCCCCAAAAAACTCCGCTACTGATAAAAACAAGCTTTGTGTATAACATCATTTATTTATTAGATATGTTTGTATTGTAAGTAAATATAACACTTTGGGAATATGATTTCATTGATTTCATTCTTTTTACAACCTCCTGGTGATCTATGGTTACTTGCTGGTAGTTCGGGATTTTCATGGAGGAATATTAAATGAGAATATGTGTGAGAAAACGCCTTAACAGAACAAGTTCTGTAATACGTGAACTACCATAGGTTGTCAGTGTGGAAGCCTTCTTGTGTAATATCGTTTGCACTGTGAAACTAAACTGTGTATTTTAGCAAGCTGGTCTCAGCATATTCCTTTGCAAGGAAGTAAAAACAATGAAACTAGTCAATGTAATCAACTTTTGCACTTACAAAACCATAGGAATTCTCAGAATGCTGTAGCACACAATTAAGTTTTGTTTTGTCTGCTTGTTTGTTTTAGGGAGATCAGTTTTTGTGGTTGGATCTAGGGCTGGGTGATATGGCTGAAAACTGTATCACGATATCAGTGTTTCGTATCGGTCGATATCAATAATTATTGATATTTTTTATGACCATTTAAAATATGGACCAGGAGAAAAATATATTACATTTAAACATTTTTACAACCCCTCCTTCCCCCACAGGAACTTTCATAAAGGTCCTCTAGCTTCACATTACTTGTAGCTACACATTACTTGTCACCTAAAATAAAAGAAAATGTGGCGTATTTGTTGTTTAGTTGCGCATGTGTGCCACGACAAAAAACGGCAGAACTTCCATAAAAGGAGTTGTTTTGCTGTGCTACGACCATTTATGACAGCTGCGTTTCCAGCACGGATCCAAACTAGCAACCAAATTAGCTTCGCAACCTTTGTTTTCTTCTGACGAAGAATAAAAAATATCGAACATTTTATCGAACACATTTTTTATTGATATCACGTGTCTATCGCGATACATATCGTTTTATCGCCCTGCCCTAAATGGAACACCTTTATCTAGACAACCTTGAATCTTTACAGCCTTTACAGCCTGTCACAGTAAAACACTTGTTCCTATTTCTTTGAATTTTGAATTTGAATTTACTAAATTTGCCAAAGAAAAGACATATAAGACCATTATATATCTCTAATGTACTGCAAAAGTCTTGAGCCACCCTGTGTTTTATTTCAAAATGTAGTGAGTACTCAGAAGTTTGAAGTGAATGTAAAGCTCAAGCAATGCTATGTAATGTGTAGCAGAATAGGTCCTAATCAGTTGTATTGTTTTTAGAGTGTTGTCTAAGAGTAAAATACATTTAACAATAACACACAGGGAATAACTGACATAAAGCCAAAACATATCAAATCCAGAAGTCAGAACTTTTAGTAGCTCTTTGAGGAAGGATCCATATGCTTAGTTCAGCTTTTAAAGACTTAAAGCCTCTCCCTCTCTCTCTCTCTCTCTCTCTCTCTCTCTCTCTCATGTGTGTCAGAGAAGTGGTTTAGGAAGTGATGAGCGAGCTCTACTCAACAACTCCAAAGGAACGCAGGCTTTGACTGTATCAACAGAGATCTGAGTTTGGATGCCACTCAAGTGACTAATTCGACTTTTTGACTTCATTTCCTTAATATGGAGTATCTCAAGAACAGCTCGAATTCCACCTGTGACTTTGTAAACGGGTCTTTGGGCTACAAACAGGTCGGCCCTTCTGTGCTTCTGGGCTTGTGCTGTTTAGTGGGTTTGCCCAGCAACATTGCAGTGATCGTCACAATCGCTCGTCAGTGGAGCAAAAAAATAAGCTTCACTGATAAGCTGATGCTCAACCTGGCGGTGTCTGACTGCTTAACTCTGGGTTTGGCTCCCTTTGCAGTGTATGGGCTTCTTCATGGATGGACTTTTGGTCTGTGGCCCTGCAAGATCCTGATGTACCTGGTCTACTGTGCTATGTACGCTAGTGTGTTGACTGTCACTCTGATGGCTGTGCACCGCTACCATACAGTCAGGTCAAAACATCCTAACCAGAGGGATCTAGAGAAACGGCAGAAGGGCCGCAGGAGTGCTCTCGTAATTGGTCTGTGGAGTTTAGCGATCATCTTTGCCATGCCCATTTTTTTTACTCGAGGTGTTGAGGACAAGCAGGGGTGTCCACGCTGCCACCGGAAGATTGACTCGCTTTCTGGAAAAGTCACAGTTCTTCTGCTTGAGGTCATACTGGGCTTTGTCCTCCCTTTCTCCATCATTCTGACCTCTTACTGCTGGATCAACAAGACAAAGCTTCAGGGGGGTCAAAACATTCAAAAACAAAAAAAGAGGTTGAGGAGGCTCGTGATCAGCATAGTTTCGGCTTTCTTTATCTTCTGGACCCCCGTGCATATCATCAACGTGATCGATGTTGCCACTGCTCTGACTAAAGCTTCTTCTCCAGCCGTCTATGCTGAGCTGAAAGCTTTCCGTAGGGCGACTGGAGACGTGAGTAAGACTCTGGCTGTGATTAATTGCTGTGTGAACCCCTTCCTGTATGCCTTTGCAAAAAGCAGGAGAAACAAGGAAAATAGAAATAAAAAATGAGACAAGTATTCCAAGTAATTTTGTAATCAGTCAAAAGCTTCAAATGAGTCTTAATCAATTAATAAAAAACATGTCCTTGATCAAGAGAAAGCCAGTGGTTTTAGTTCAGCCCAAAGTGGTGGTGGTTTTGTTTGTTTGTTTTTGTATTATGTGATTTTTGTTCTAATAAAGCTCTGTTGTGCACCTGTGATTGTGTCTCTGTGTGTTCCTAGCTGTATGTTTAGGTTTCCCAGCCAGTGGGCACCAGCTGGTCCAAGGGCTGCACTCACAAAACATACATAAAAATGTTTTCACAGTCCTGACAGCTGTACAGTGAGTTCTCTGTAACAGTGCAGAGTTAACTATTGTGTGTCTTTAAACTGGTCACATAACAACTACATCGGTTATAAAGTTCTGTATCATTGAACTTGTTTTCCCCCTGTACAGTGAATGGAACAATATTCACAACACACATCTGAAAGCACATTTCAATCTCATGATTGCTACTACTATTGAGCAACAGTGGACAGTTCAGTTTACTTCACAATTCAACACATTTCTGTTCCCACACACTGCTTCCCGGGCGCCCCCTGTTGGTGGCAGCCCACTGATTCACTTGGTGAAAGGTTATCAGACAAGAGATAAGATAAACCTTTATTAGTCCCACAAATGAGAAAATTTGCATTGCTATGGCGGAAAGTGGACAGGAACAAAGAGCAGCAAAAACAATAGAAAAAAAACTATACAACAGTACAGTATAAAAAGTACACTATACAATAGAAATAGTACAAAAATATAATGATGGACTCTTGTATTGAACATAGATATACATAGAGTATATGTATGTATATATGTACAGAGTAAGAACAATGTGGATATACATACAGGTACATGTTGGAGTGTACATTTGGTAGCAGCAAGTATTGACAAAAACAGTAATAGTGCACCAGAAACAGTAATACAGTAATAATTATTAAAAATAATAATTATTTACAGAGAAAGAATTTCACATTGTTCACACTGTGTGCTGTGGTGTGTCATCTGTGACTGAGATGTTTTGAATTGTGCTCGCACTCTAATGAAAATTTGAAGGCTCAAATGAATGTTTTGTAGTGACCCGCCAAATCTCTATCAGCCTAACCTATCTGCTACTGATGTGTCGTTCGCGAACGAGCCGGCTCTAAGAGCCGATTCTTTGTAGCGAACGAGAAGAGCAGACTCCCATCGGGGAAAGCCGAATCTTCTGTAGTAAGTACGCCCTTACTTCATTTGGGACCACCATGCTGCTAATCACATGGGAGGACCCACTAGGATCGTACCATTATGTGAAAGAGGGAAAGGGGAGCATGCTTTAAAGCGAGTGTAGTGGTACAGGCCAGGTACACAGAGCGAAAGAGAGAGGCGGGGGAGACGGCATTAAATGCGAGTCCATTGGGAGAAAGCGAAAAAATGAGTGAAAAACGAAAAAGAAGCAGGACAAACAATTACAGAAAGGAGAAATCGCATCAGCCCATCCAAGCTGAGGCATGTCATATTTCTCAATGACAACTTGCACTAAAGACAAAAGTGTTTTGTTATATATGTTTATTATATATGTTAAGACTTTTCCATTTATTTAGGTTATTTTATTTGTTTGCTGTGGTTGTGTTCAATTGTTCAATTAAAGTTTTACTAAAATGTTAAATAATAGTAACTATTTTTTTTTAAATGAAAAATAAGGAATTAAAAAGTTGCTTACCAATACACAACATTCACAATTGATAAATTGGGCTAAAATAGAAGGCTCTTAATAAAGAGCCATTTGGGAGCCGTAAGAGCCGGCTCTTTTAAGGGAGCCGAGCCAAAAGAGCCAAATCTTTGAAAGGAGCCAAACTTCCCATCACTACTATCTGCCCCCTGCTCTCTCACGCTCTCATTACACCCACACTCACACCACACCCATACTTCATCTAACCCTAATCTCAACACAGACAATAAAAGTAGGCCGCTACAGGACCATGAACTTCAAATGTAGACATACACTCAGGAATAGAAGGTCAAAATGAGGCGATTGACTGACAACAGGGTGCATCAAAAACAGAACTTAAATACAAGAACTAATCACAGACACAAACACAAAACAGATTAAAACAAGACACGTGACAAATGAACGAAACAGACATGAAAATCAAAATAAAAGTCCCAAGGATATGAACAGAAAAACAGTGGCCTCTAGCGGCCACTGACCCAACCGTGATAGGTGTGTTTGTTGTAGGGTGGAGAGATTGTATTTTTAACTCATGTTTTATTTCTTTGCAATGTTTATTTAACGCATTTCATTACATTTAATTAGCCTTTTATGAGTGAAATGTAAACCTCCTTTCCTATACTGGCCAAGCAGATGAGAATGTGAATCCACACTGCTATCGTTTCAGACAAAAACCAAGGACAACTGAAGACGGAAACACCACACCACAGTGGCTCAGTGGGTGGTAGGATACTTGCCTCCGGACCAAGAGGTCATGGGTTTGAATCCTACCTTCAGCACCACCACATAAATGTAAATGTAATCAACTTACAAAACCATAGGGCTTCCCAGAATGCTTGTTTGTTTTAGGGAGATCAGAAGTATTTTTTTGTGGTTGGAACACCTTTATCTACACACCTTTAGGTACTTTGCAGCCTGTCACAGTAAAACACTTGTTTCAGTTGAATTTGAATTTACTAAATATGCCAAGGTTAAGATAATAAGACAATTATGAGTACTGTGATGTACTGTACTCTGCAAAAGTGTTGAGCCACCTCTGTGAGTTTTACTTTAAAATGTAGTGAGAAGTTGCCATGGCCCGGCCTGCGGCCGATAGAGGCCGCCATTGTTTAAGTTTTGATTGGTGGGTGTTTCAGTTTGTTGAGAGAAAATTTTGAGTATATTTCCAGAAGCAAAGGTTCAGAAGAATATGTTTAAATATTTAGTGTGATATATAGGCTACACACACACACAAAGCTTGAATTTCCACTTTCCTGTGTTATAATTTGACTCAACAGTCTTGACAAGTCTAAAATAAACTTACACATCTTAACAGTTTTAAAGGCTCACTTTGTTCCCCTTATATTCAACTCGCCCATAACTCCATCTGTTTCTCTATCTTTCTTTCACTTAGTTGCCTGTATCTCACTTTCTCCCGCTCAGTCATCTGTATCTCTCCCTTTCTCTCACTCAGTCATCTGTAGCTATCCCTTTCTCTCACTCAGTCCTCTGTATCTCTCCTTTTCTCTCACTCAGTCGTCTGTATCTCTCCCTTTCTCGCACTCAGTCGTCTGTATCTCTCCTTTTCTCTCACTCAGTCGTCTGTATCTCTCCCTTTCTCGCACTCAGTCGTCTGTATCTCTCCCTTTCTCGCGCTCAGTCGTCTGTATCTCTCCCTTTCTTCCGCTCAGTCATCTGTATCTCTCCCTTTCTCGCACTCAGTCGTCTGTATCTCTCCCTTTCTCTCACTCAGTCGTCTGTATCTCTCCCTTTCTCTCACTCAGTCGTCTGTATCTCTCTCTTTCTCTCACTCAGTCGTCTGTACCTCTCCCTTTCTCTCACTCAGTTATCTGTATCTCTCCCTTTCTCTCACTCAGTCATCTGTATCTCTCCCTTTCTCTCACTCAGTCATCTGTAGCTCTCCTTTTCTCTCACTCAGTCATCTGTCGCTCTCCTTTTCTCTCACTCAGTCATCTGTAGCTCTCCCTTTCTCCCACTCAGTCATCTGTAGCTCTCCCTTTCTGTTGCTCAGTCATCTGTAGCTCTCCCTTTCTCTCGCTCAGAATGTTGGTTATAAGCAGCACGTTCTAGGAGAAAAGAGATACTGGTCTGTAGTTGTGTCCAGTGTGGGTTCATAGGTGTGGTGCGCATTTTCTATAGTAAAAAGTAAGTCAAACAGAATAAAAAATGAGAAGGGACACTTAGCTGAGAGTATACAGTGCTACGCTGTCTGTGGCTTGAGGGAGAGTATAAGCCACTCCCCCCAATTACACCAGGTGAGACTTATCTAGCTGACTGCAATGAAGCTAAAGAAGCTAACCCCAACAGTGTCACAGTTCCTGCCTGCCACCACTGGGGGTCGCTGCTGAACTATGGACCTTCCCAGCTCTCACGATAACTGCCATCACACACCTGATCTTTATCTGTCCCTGAATCCCTCACACCTGAACTGTGTTCAGTTGTCATGTCTCTGTCTTGGCATTGGTCCTTAGCTTTTTCCCTGTTGTATTTAGGTTCACCTATTTTGTTAATCATCATCCAGACATAATTTCCCTTACCCTGCTCCTTGTCTTCATGTCCTTCTATGTATCCTTACTTTCACAATAAATCACCAAATAATGTATCTATGCAGCAGTGCCTCTTCTTGTCCAACAGAACATGGCCATCGTGTGACAGAAGTCAAGATGGCGGCCTCCATAGCGGTGGTGAAAGGCAGTATAATTCCTCTAGTGTGTCCCCAGACTCTCGTTTGTACCGCCTGCGACAGGGAAACTCTCCAGTGAACAAATACACAAAGGTATACCGCACTCTGGCATCCCAGGTCACATGGGACGATTTCGCCCTCAAGATCGCGTATTACGAAGGCTTGGCTCCCGGGGTGAAAGACGAATTGATCTGGCACGAGCGTCCCAGGACACTGGAGGTTATTATCCAGCTCAGCCTTCGCCTGGACGGTCGGTTCAACTTCCCTCATTCTAATTCAGCTCCCCTCAGTCTAGCCCAGCTCAGTTCAGCTCCACTCAGTCTAGTCCAACTCAGTTCAGCTCCACTCAGTCTAGCCCAACTCAGTTCAGCTCCACTCAGTTCAGCCCAACTCAGTTAAGCACCACTTAGTTCAGCCCAGCTCAGTTCAGCTCCACTCAGTCTAGTCCAACTCAGTCTAGCTCAGCCCAGTTCAACTCCACTCAGTCTAGTCCAACTCAGTTCAGCCCAGCTCAGTTCAGCTCCACTCAGTTCAGCTCCACTCAGTCTAGTCCAACTCAGTTCAGCTCCAACTCAGTTCAGCTCCACTCAGTCTAGTCTAACTCAGTTCAGCTCCACTCAGTCTAGCCCAGCCCAGTTCAGCTCCACTCAGTCTAGTCCAACTCAGTTCAGCTCCACTCAGTCTAGCCCTGCTCAGTTCAGCTCCACTTGGTCTAACCCTGCTCAGTTCAGCTCCACTCGGTCCAGCCCAGTCCAGTTCAGCTCCACTCAGTCTAGACCAGCCCAGTTTAGCTCCACTCAGTCTAGACCAGCCCAGTTCAGCTCCACTCAGTCTAGACCAGCCCAGTTCAGCTCCAGTCGTTCCAGTCCAGTTCAGCGCTGTTCAGTATACTCCCAGCTCAGCACAGTTTGACTCAGTTCAGTCTATTTTAGCTTATTCCAGATCTACACCCCTCAACCCAACTCCAGTCAGCTCTACTCCACTCAGCCGGGCCTATTTACCAGTGGCTGCTGCTCCAGTCGTCCCAACATCTTCGGCAGAGGGCCCAGCGGGCGTACCTTCGCCAGATGGTCCAGCATGTCTATGCATGCCGACGCCAGCCAAGCCGGTCTCTCAGCCGCTCCAGCCAGCCCAGCCAGCCAAGCCACCTTCTCAGTCACTCCAGCCAGCCAAGCCGCCTTCTCAGCCGCTCCAGCCAGCCAAGCCACCTTCTCAGCTGTCCTGAGAGGCCGTCGCTGGTCTCTGCACCGGCCTCTCAGGCTCCTGACCAGGTCTCCGCACCGGCCTCTCAGGCTCCTGACCCGGTCTCCGTTAAGCTCCACTCAGACCCGGTCTCCGCTTCCACCATGTGTTGGTTAGGGGGGAAGGAGTTTTTGTTTTCAGCGCCCCGGAGTTGCACCTTTGAGGAGGGGGTACTGTCACAGTTCCTGCCTGCAACCACTGGGGGTCGCCGCTGAACTATGGACCTTCCCAGCTCTCATGATCACTGCCATCACACACCTAATCTTTATCTCTCCCTGATTCCCTCATACCTGAACTGTTGTCATGTCTCTGTCTTGGCATTGGTCCTTAGCTTTTTCCCTGATTTAGGTATTTAGGTTCACCTGTTTTGTTAATCATTATCCAGGCATACTTTCCCTTACCCGGCTCCTTGTCTTCATGTCCTTCTATGTATCCTTACTTTCACAATAAATCACCAAATAATGCATCTACGCAGCAGTGCCTCTTCTTATCCAACAGAGCATGGTCATCGCGTGACAAACGGGGGCAAAGGCAGTCAACAAACAGAATGTGATCGTGGTTTTTATGTGTTTTCAGCAATCAGACTTTTAGTTACACGTCATGTCCAAATGACCGTGATAATCACGGCCACCACTTTTCCATTTACACTTCAACAGCCACGAGACATAGATTAAAAATGTAGATTAAGTTAAGATTTGAGTCTATTTATATATTTATTTACTATTATAAATATGTGAATAAGTGAAATAAAATGTACAATGTATTACTCACTAGCACAAGAAATTATATATGTAAGCTACTAATACCACTCACGTATTTGCTCACCCTCTTCATCCACGGTTGACTTATTTTTTCTCCCAAAATGTTCGCACACATGGGCCAGAGTTCGCGTAAATATGCGTACATTCTGCCATCAACTTCATTTCTATAGATCACAACATACGCATAGGAAGAGGCATATGCATTTTTTAGGTGCGTTATAAATGAGACCCCAGGTAATGCTATTCAATGCTTAGTAGAATAGTGACATATCACTTATTGTTATACGTATTGTTTTAAGAGTGTTGTGTCGGAGTAAAATACATTTAATAATAACACATGGAGAATAACTAACATAGTTAAAACATGAAAAACAGACATCAGAATTTTAAGTAGCTCTTTGAGGAAGGATCCATATGAGTAATTCAGCTTCAAACTCTTTCTCTATCTCATATATATTGTGGCGAGCGTGAGAAGAAGACGACAGGGACACTGGATCTTTTATTTCTCGAGCTTTATTTGCCAGCTTCAAGCCTGCCCCAAGCCAACACAGAGTGCACCACTCCACCTACTGACTTCACTTTGTAGCACATCCGTTCACCGACAAAGACACTGAGCTGTGTTTCGCCTGCCCCCTCACTCCCTTAACCCGAGTTCACAGTGAGGGTGACAGCCGAAAAGAGCTCCAACACAACAAATACCACACATAAACCCACACAGCAACACAAAACACCCCAAAACCACCCACACAGTCACAATAAACACACAGCTACCCCCTAAGACACCCAAAACACACAGTTTATGGCCAACCGGCCGCTAAGCTACGCGCAAAGGCTCATGGGAGCCAGTCTCTACCCGCCAGCTCATCACACAGCCCCTTCCGAGGGGGTGCGCCGTCCGCGGCCACCCCACGAGCCTAACACACATTCTCTGAGACGAACTGGAAGGTTACGCCTACGAGGCGCCCGTGGTGTGTTCCTTTGGGCCGAGCTCGTGCCCTCACCACTCGCCTCCTGTTCCCCCTGGCCTACCTGCCTAGGCGACTCGGTCGCCCCATTGTCCGACTCCCCTGAGTCCCTCGTACCGGCCAGTCTGTCTCGGTGTACCATGACCGCTTTGCGGCGGCCTCTCAGTCCCACCCGGTACACAACCTCACCCAAACGTTCCAGGACCTCTCCCGGCCCGGGGTAAGTGTCGGTCCGAGTCTTGCTGGTGCTCAGCCACCAAGATCGCCAGCTGGGTTGCCAGCATGTGATTGAACCGCTCCACTAGTCCGTCGCTCTGCGGGTGTAGCAGCGTGGTGCATGTCTTGTGTATGCCCAGCCGTCGACACACGTCCCCGAACAACTGAGCCCCAAAGTTCCGCCCCTGGTCGCTGTGCAACTCCTCCGGCACCCCAAACCTGCAAAAGAACTCCTCCACTAACCTGTCTGCTACCGTTACCGTGCTTTGGTCCGCAATGGCATACGTCTCAGGCCATTTCGTAAAATAGTCCATTGCGACCAATACGTAACGGTTCCCCATCTCAGTTTGTGGAAACGGCCCAAGTACATCCACTCCCACCCGTTCCATGGGAGCCCCCACAACGTACGTTTGCATTGGCGCTCGCGACTGACCACCCGGTCCCTTTTTGGCTGTACAGGCATCACAACAATGGAAAAAAAGCTCCACATCCTGCCTGCAGCCCGGCCAATAGAAATGGCTGTGGAGCCGCAATAATGGCTGTGGAGCCGCATCCACATTACAGTGCTGTTGTCCTGGTCGGTGCTGCATGTCAAAATCGTATTCCTGCAATGACTGTAGCCACCGCGTGAGTTGGCCCTCTGGGTTTCTAAAACGTAATTGCCACGTGAGCGACGCATGATCTGTCCTGAGCAGAAATCTCTGCCCGCACAGATATGGGCAAAAGTGGCGCAGGCTTTGGACTACTGCGAGAAGCTCTCGCTGCGTCACGCAGTAGTTTCTCTCCGGCCGACTCAAAGCTCGGCTGTAGTATGCGACAACACACTCACCAGCTTTCGTGACTTGCAATAACACCGCGCCTACACCCCATCGCTCGCGTCAGTGTCCACCACGAACGGTTTGGTCAGATCTGGGCTCATCAATACGGGAGCCTTCCCCAGCGCCTCCCGCAGCTGTGTAAACGCCATCTCGCACTCTGTGTACCATCGGAAAGCTCCCCCTTTCTCTGTTAGCTGATGCAAGGGCCGTG
>JBBPDB010004629.1:0-13458 GCA_037974465.1 Brachypetersius altus | reverse complement strand
GAGAGAGAGAGAGAGAGAGAGAGAGAAAGAAATAGGAGACAGAGAGAGAGAGAGAGAGAGAGAGAGAGAGAGAGAGAGACAGAAAAACAAAACAAGTCAGGCCATCCAATTATCTGGATTCTCTTAGTGGAAAACAGGGGTCTGGATTTATATAGTTCCTAAAATATCCTGGTCATTAAGTGTTGGCGTCTGTTTTCTACTCTATTCTGAAGTCTCATATGATTGGATCAGACCCTTTACCAGGCAGTGTGAGTGAAGAATGTATCCCAAGCTCTACCAGATATTTTTGGGCTCCCCAAGGAAGTGTGAAAGAGACAGATATAGCGAGACAGACAGAGAGGTGAGACAGAGGCCTCTCTCTCTCTCTCTCTCTCTCTCTCTCTCTCACTGTCTGAAGGCCCTTGGATTGGTCCCTTAGTGAAGCTGCATAACCACACTTTCTTCGGAAGAAGCACATATTCCAAGAATACTAAGAACCTCAGTAGGAGTTCCAACTTAATCAAAAAAGAGCCCTAAACTCTGGAATAATCTCCCTGTTCTAGCTCATGACTAAGTCTTGCCAGTTTATACACAAGCATTTGGTGAACTTCTTGGTATAAATTATCGTGCAAAAGTCATGAGCCACCTCCCATTTCTGTTTTTCAGCTGAAGATGTGCAATAAAAATACTGCATTGCAAGTCAGGCCCCTTCTCATCTGACTTCTCTTACTGGAAGTATCTTACTTACTGGCTTTCTGTTTTCCTGTCTAAACCCCTCTTTTACTCTTGTGTGGGCCTGGAGGCCCTTTTGGGTGCCTTTGGGGGGGTGGGGTAATGTAATACCCCCAGTCAGCGGCAGCTAGAGGCTGCCACCGGACTGTATCAATGGGGTCTCTTATTTTGACATTTTGGTGTAGTTTCACAGGTTGGCCAGGGATCAATGTATAATTATGTTCAGGTATTTGGGTTTTGCACTTCTGTTAAATAGGCTATCTTGCTTATTGCTCACGCCCAAAACTATGATTAGGTATCAATAACTGTTAATTGCTGAACTTTACTTGTTTACTTAAGTGAAAGTAAAGGTTTGGTGAAAAGTTTTCAGCCCTCTATACACGTTAATTCTTTCCTACAACCCTGGGGTAAGCCCCCTTGTCTTTCAAGCCTAGTGACGTAGATTTGAGATGCCTTCCGGATATACTGAAATGTTTTCACGCACACATGTGAAGCCTCTCTCTGCTGTATGAATTTATTTTTGTTACATAATAATCTATTTCACATGCATCACATAAGCATTTCATACGTGCGTGGGTCAGTTTCACCTGTATCTGTATGAGCATTTCATATGTGTGTCTGAGCCCTTTTCATCTGTATCTGTATGTGTTTCATATGTGAATGTGTGTGTGTTTCAAATGTGTTTGTGTAACAAAAGTCTGATATATTTCCTTAAATAATCATCAAAACAGCCATGCGCAGTACTAACTGTAATCTAAATCATACATTTTTGTGTTTAGCTCTGCTTGTGTTGCAGGACGGGGCGCTGGAATGAGGGCTGTCAATCATCTGTCAGCGTTAGGGTCACTGCTTTAAAGTTTTTAGATATTAAAGTCAAAGAGAACTTTATTGTCATCTCATCTCTACATAAACATGTGAACAGTGAAACTGCTGACCATCTCAAGACTTTTGCAGAATACTGTAGGCCCAACATCTGTGAGACTGGAGGCCACAGACCTGCTGTCCAGAAGTTTAGACTGGATGAATTGCCTTAAGAGTTTTGGTGTGATGCTGCCCTCCAGTGGTTGTTCTTTTCATGGTTTCTGAGTAGGTTAATCTCTTAAATGTAGTCTTAATCCACAAAGTTCCTGCATAATGAACTGTTTAAAGAGTAAACAGAAATATTCATGCTGGAGAGATGTATGCAGGGCATCGTGAGACAAATAGTCCAGAAAGAAAAGTGATTTAGTTTCATATTCTGAACCATTTTTAAAAATACCAGCACATAAATGCTCAGAGACATGTGGAGCCTCAGTTGGAGTTAATAGTGAGTTTGTGTTGGAGACCTGCACTGTAAAGAAATCAGTTGGTGAGCTTCTCAGAACCTAACATTAGTTACTCTAACAAGCATTCACAACATTTACAATCTTAAAATGCTCTTTATTTACACTCATTGTTCGGATCCTTATTAAAACTTGGTTATCTTATAAATGAGCCCGTGCAATGGCTGAATGGTGATCAACTACCCAAGTAAAAAAAAAAAGAAGTCAGTTTTGAGCCTGTGAGAATAGCAGAAGACCAGCAGGGGGCGCATGGAAGGGGTGGCGTAATGATCGGGCACAGTACAAGACAGTTGGGCCCAGAGGAAGTTCACCCTTTATTACATGGTTGCTTTGGGGGAATTATTGGTCTCCAGTTTAGGGTTCTGAGGATTTTCTGGAAGGTGAAGAACTGCCGTGTTGGAGATGCTCAGTTGTCCAGACATCACAGTTTGGTTCTTGTGAAAGTGTCTCAAGTGTTGACCCATTTTTCTGCTTCCATAATTAACTACAAGAACTGACTGTTCCCTTATATCAGGTTGTTACTGTACATTTTTCACCTAATGTTGAGCCACATCATCCCCTCTGCATATAGTACTTTATAATCTTTATATTGTGTTTTGAATCAACGTAATAAAATAAATGAAAGAAACAGGAACAGTTATGTAACTACAACAGGCTGCAAATTGCCTAAAGATAGATTTGCCTAGATAAAGGTGCTCCAGCCACTAAGCATTCAGCACCACCAATATACTGATCACCACCTGATCATCATCTGCACCTGTTTCTTCACTGGTTCAGGCTTTATGTTCAGGATGTGCTTTGTTCTGCTTGAATGATTCATACTTGGTCTGTGTGTGGCTTAACAAACAAAAAACATTGGTGAGCACCTGCAAAGGCTCAGTTGTTCTGGGGAGCCTGAATATAAAAAAATCTTGGGCTCCTTTTAGCATGAGGCTAATTCTAAAAAGGACCAGTGCCAGTGCCACTAGTATAGTTTTCTACTTGTTCTGTACTATTTTGTGTCTATACTATATTATGCTTTGCTGTGTTTTACAATATTATACCATGCCATACTGTACTATACTATACCATAGATTACTATACTATATTAATAAATGTATCATTGTATCTAGTTTATGTGTCTGTGTATGTATTTTACATGGAGAAATCACCTCGTCTTGTTAACCTTTTCTTAACATTTCAAGTTCAGTTTTTGGTGCACTTCCCCTTTAACGTCACTTTGTGTTATAAAAAGAAACAAAGAGCGATACTCGGGTCTAAAAAACAACACAGACAACTTTCACTTCTCCTTTTCCCTCTAGCTAATTCCAGCCTCCTCAACTTGACTCCTCAAGTTAAAGACCATGGAAGCTGCATACATGAGCATAAAGTGAACAGACGTGCTAAATGAAAACCGGGTATTGAGTCGTTGGGTAATGAGTAACTTTGTAAACTTTGTCAGAAAAACACATCGCCGTAGTAAGGAAAAGTGGTAAGGAAATCTTTGCTAAACTCAGTAAAGAAAAAGTTTTTTTAAATTCTCAACACATTTTATTTAATCAATACATACAGAGACAGAAAATACAGACAAGCAGCAATACTGGACTAACACACTATCAGACACACTGTAACAGAGAGACAAAAATATCAGACCCATTATCAGACAATCTGTAAGTAAGACCACAATATCAGACACACTAACAGACACACATTGACAGACTAAATATCAGACATTTTATCAGACACACTCTAACAGGGAGACAAAATATCAGACACATTAAATAGATCACAGGTAGACGGCACTAAATACAACCACCAAGATGCAGTGCGAAATGCAGCAAAAGAACCTGAACACAAAAGATCAGCTAACACCCTGGAGATGCACAGTGCACATGGGTGTAAACAACAATGTCTGTTGTCTGTCCACTTGTCACTGAATTGATGAAGACACCTTTTAAAGCCATGTGTCAGCAGGATCAAGATGACAGAAAGTACTAACAAGTCAAGTAGTGAAGTCAAGTAGGTTTTACTGTCATTACTGCCATGTACACACAGTACACAGTAAAAACGAAAACAGTGTGCCTCCAGGACCATGGTGCAACACAACAGCAGAAAAGAAGTGATCAGAATGCACCCTCCTGAAGTCAACAACCATCTCTTTTGTTTTTATCTACATTCAGGGACAGGTTGTTGGCTCTCTACCAGTCCATTAGCTGTTCCTCTCTGTATGCAGCCTCATCATTCCCACTGATCAAACCCACCACAGTTGTTTTATTGGTGAACTTGATGATATGATTTCAGCTGTGCATTGCTGCACAGTTGTGGATCAGCAGCGTGAACAGTAGAGGGCTGAGCACACAGCACTGCGGGGCCCCTGTGTTCACCAATCATGACTGACTGGGGTCTCCCAGTCAGGAAGTCCAGGACCCAGTTGCAGAGGGAGGTGTTTTGGCCCGGCAGTCGCAGCTGCTGAGGAATGAGGGTGTTAAATGCTGAACTGAAGAATATGAACAGCATTCTAACATAAGTGTCCTTTTTGTCCAAGTTAGTGAGGGCCAGGTAAAGGGCGCTGGTGATGGCATCATCTGTAGAACAGTTGGGACGGTATGCGTACTGCAGGGGGTACAGTGAGGGAGGCAGTTGTGACTTGATGTGCCTCATGACGAGCCTCTCGAAGCACTTCATGATGATGAGTGTGAGTGCGACAGAACAATAGTTATTGAGGCAGGACTCCAGCGTGTTTACCCCCCTAGTCAGAAAATCTACATAGGCTACTGGTAGAATTTAAGGCAGAACTGCCTTGAGATTTGCATGTTTGAAGTCAGCTATTAACAGTCTAACAGGGTGGGTGATTTGGAGCTCAATGATGGCTCCGTACAGTCTGGCTAGCATGTTGTTAGCATTAGTGCTGAGTGGGATGTATGAGCACGGTGGTGAATTCCCTTGGTAAATGAAATGGCCTGCATTTAACAGTCATAAACTCCAGCAGCAGTGAGCAGTAGCTCGAAATCAGCTTGATGTAAACACACAGCCCACCACCCCTTCATGGTCATCACGGTCGCTACGGTACATTAGCATGTTGCTAATGTTTGTAGCTGTCTCCAGAATTCTGTCGCTGAGCCAAGTCTCAGTAAAAACATAAACATACAGATACATGCAGTAAAGACACATACATACAGATACAAGCAGTGCCCACCCTGCGAAATGCTGTTCTATGAAAATTTAGTTTTCAAAGCTGAGCTGCTTTCCAACTAGCCCGTTTAAGTAGGGGGCATATCCCTCAGTACCTCCTCCACGAGACAGGCACCATGCTGCTGCTCACCCAGTTCACTTCACCACATGTTTTGCAGCATGTTTTGACATTCTTTAATTAAAACAGTGCATAAGTTCAATTCTTCTTTTATTTTCGGGTTGATAACCTCTGCTGGTAGGGTCTGCATACACGTCTTGGCTTTTGCCCACGAATCGGTGGTATAGGTCCCAAATATGTGGGAGAAATTTGCGCTTTCCCTGAATTTGTAGGGGGTCTGCAAACAATTATTAGTTCAGTTTTAAGAAAAAAATCTGTGAATGATGAAAAAGAAATTTAGTCGTTTAGTGGCACATGAGTAAAACATAGAAAATCTAGACATTAATGATTTTTTTCCCAGAGTAAACAAAGACTGGTCCTGTAGATAATGTCCAGATCAAACATTGGAAACTGATGTCCTATAGCCTCCCTAATGACTACAATGAGCCACGTTTCTGTTTTTGCTCTCATATGTTGTATACATTTGACTTTATTGACATTTACCTTGTAAATGTAGTTCTAAATTCCATTGCCTCTGTTAATTTTATTCAACAATAGGTTATGATTTCTGCCACAATATATGCTTTTATAAGTTATATAAGTTATTTTTTACCCTCTACAAAAAGGGGATGGACGGCCATCCAGTTAAGCCAAATACCCACCCACACATGATGTTCTGGTCATACTTGGTTTCTGAACATACCCTGGGTAGTTTGCTGGAGTCAGATGTAGTCCAGTTTATTGTCTAGGGAACGAACATTGGTGAGGAAGATGGATGGAATTGCTGGTCGGCTAGCGTTAGCTTTTAGCCTAGCATGAACCCCTGCTTGCTTGCCGCACTTCGGCCTTCTCGTACACCACTTATCGCGCCGACATCTTGGATTAATTCTGACCCTTGTTGTCCTCCTGGCTGGAAAAGACATCTTTGATGATGTTGTTTTGATTCACTAATTTTTGGTTTTACACAAAAGTTTTTGATAAATCTAGGCGAGCAGATGGTTAGCAGTAAACCATGAGTGATTTGAAGCTGCTATAGGGAGCAGACAGCGCATAATTACTGGCCACAACAAGCACAACAATTTTAGTTGTTTAATTTACAGGAATGAACAGAGACATTTTTGGGAACAAGCCACCAGCACCATAAAAACAGGGACGACCAGGCTATCCTGCTTCACTGCTTGCCACTGTTCACCTGTTTAGCATTTAGCGTCATGCTTTTGTTAGTTATTGACCAACGAAAAACCTTTGCTAGAGGCACCACACGCTTTTTGGAAAAGTTCTGCTGTTCTGAGTTTTCTTTTCTTTAACAACCTTACGGATCTTATGGACCTTAAAACCCTTTGACTTCGGGAGATTTGAGACTTGAATTTGATCACTAGGAAAATTTTAAGGATTAATTATAAGATGATCAAATTTCCTTTGGATCTCTTGGTTCATCTGAAAATCTGATTATCTGAGACAAATAAAGATCAAGCAGTGAGAGAAAAGATAGAGCTATTTAAGATTTTTAGAAGGGATCGGGCTGAGATTACAGGAAGGCTCTTAAGAGCTGAATTTTAAATTTTTTCACCTGTATTCTGACAAACTCCATCCCATTGGTGGGCTGCTTCTGAATGTGAGCCAACAGCAAATCGCAGCACAGTATTTCCGGAGCAGGGCATGGCTGGCTGGAAAATATATTTTGTCAAATGAAAGAGGTGAGGTGGAGCATTTGAAAACCTACACCAACCTGTTTTTACTTTTCTGAGATGTCATTTTTGTGCATTTTTTAACCTAATTTTCAACATTTTAATACATATGTGTGACAGTTTTATTTCCTTTGTTTGGCCAATTCAGGTGTAAAAAACAACCTCAAAAATAGATGAAATGTCCAGAAACACCAAGATTTTAGCTGGAGCTCACACGTGGTTCTCTGGCTTCATGTCAGAATACAGGATATAAATTTAAAATGCCATTTGCTTATGATTTATATTGTTTTATGTTGTATGGTTTGGCTTCCAGTTAATACCATATAGTTTATTATACATGTTCTTTTGACTTCCAGGTCATGCCTTAAAACGTATGCTATGGTGTGGTTTGGGTTCCAGGTTATGCCTTATATTTTATTATTCATTCATTCATTTTCTGTAACTGCTTAGTCCTTACTAGGATTGTGGGTGCCAGAGCCTTTCGCGGGGCCAACGGGCGCAAGGCAGGGACTCACAGGGCACATTATGCATACACACTATTCACTCACACACTGATACCTATGGTCAATTTAGAATGCCCAATTCACCTGAACCGCAAGTCCCACATCCCCGGCCCCCACCGCGGGGCTCCATATAATTTTATATCACATGGTTTGGTTTGACCTACCGTTTATGCTTATATGCTATACTGTGGTTTACTCTCCAGTTTTTGCCTTGAATTATGTTATGCTATGTTTTGTGCTCCAGTGTGTGCCGTATGTTATGTGATCTGACCTGTTGTGATTTGAGGGTGAAGTTTAGGAGAACTATGTTGAAGTTTCTTTGTCCTCAGACAGGAAAGCGAAAGCGTTTGCGCGCATAGTTTTACTTTCGCTTTGACTCCCTTCTTTAATAAGACTCTGCTTGCGCGCGCACATGTCAGCACGCGCTGTCTGAGGCCAAAGAGCTCGTGAGTGTTAATTAAAATACTTTTCCAATCAATTTACTTTGTTCGTGCTTTCTTTGAGGTGTCTGATGTTCATGTATGGCCCAGCTGGGTCGCGCGGTACTTTCTGGTTCCAAAGTTTCGGTTACGTGTGCGTGCGCGCGCGCGGACGTGTGTGTGTGTGTGTGGTGTTTTAGGGTGCCGAGTGTGTCAGGTCAGTCATGGAGGACAGAGGAAGACACATGCGGCTGAGGGAATGGCTAATTGCGCAGATTGATAGTGGGCAGTTCGCTGGGCTCAGCTGGGAGAACCCGGAGAGAACCATGTTCAAAATCCCCTGGAAGCATGCGGCCAAACAAGACTACAGACAGAGCGAGGACGCAGCGCTCTTCAGGGTGAGCAACCCTCGCGCGCTCACTGCAATAATGCAGTATTCAATATACTAAACCTACACTCACCAGTGCAGTGACTACTGCACCATATTCACTGCACCAAAGCCATTCTCCATGCAATAATGCACTACCTACCGCACTAATGCCAAACTCGTTATACTAATGCCATATTCACTGTACTAATACCATATTCATTATACTAATGCCATATTCACTGTTCTAATGCTGAACTCGTTATTCGTTATACTAATGCCCTATTCACTGTGCTAGTAATGTCATATTCACAGTACTCATGTACCATTTATTCTATATACTTGCTATAGTAATGAGATATTCACTCTATATATTGCAATAATGCTATACTCCCAGCACTAATGCTATATTGACTGTACCAATGCCTTATTCACTGTATTAATGCCATCCGCATGCCATTTTAAGTGTATTAATGCTATACTCACTGTACTAATGCCATTTTAAGTGTATTAATGCCATTCTCACTGTGCTAATGCAACATTCACTGCTCCTATGTCAATCTCAATGCCACACTTTAATGCTACTTTTGCCCACTCTAATACCAGGCTGACTCCACCAAAGGCATTCTGATACAATTCTGATTGCCCTGATACTCCACTTGTCACTGTTGTGATGATGTGCTTTGTCTAGTTTCACCATGACACCCAAGTTCAGCTTTTATACAGCTAATGTTTAACACCACTCTTTAATACCACTCAGACAGCCAAATACAACTCTTATGTTGTGCTAACACCCTGCTTCAATGAGCTGGCTAATGCCACAATGAACACTCAAATGCCATAAAGACTCGCAGCTCTAATGACACTTGGGACACTAAATGCTATTGAATTAAAAATATCTGAGCTTTTCACTGATTCTCTGATTGTCTTTAATGCTACTCAGATAGCCAAATGCCACTCTTATGCTAATACTCTATTCTAATGCTCCTCTGAGCTGCCAAATGTCACTATGACTGCTTAAATGCCATTTCTAACTGACTGATTCTCTGATTTTCCTTAATGCCTTAACGTTATTCTGCATGAATGCAGGTTATAAGACCAAATGCCACACTAAAAGGTCTGATGCCACTTGTTAGCTTTTTATATTGTCTGTTTTCTGGGTGTTTAACTGTAGTTTTCTGGGTTTTTTTGTTTTCCATGTGTTTTGATATGTGTGTGATCTCTGCTCCAGGCCTGGGCTGTTTATAAGGGAAAGTATCGGGAGGGCAGAGATAAAGCGGATCCATCCGCCTGGAAAACTCGGCTCCGCTGTGCCCTCAATAAGAGCACAGACTTCCAGGAGGTTTCAGAGCGGAGTCAGCTGGACATTTCAGAGCCTTATAAAGTCTATCGCATCTTAGAGGACACAGAAAAACCAACTGGTAATACAAAACCCCTCTCTAACCTTCTTTCTTTCTTTTTATATTTTTTCTTATTGTTTATGTGTCTTTTTTATCTTCCTTGTTTTAATTTTTGGCTCTTGTCTATTTCTTTCCTTTTCTTTCCTTCCTTCTTTCATTTTTTCCTCTCGTTTGTTTTGGTTGTTTGTTCGTTTCCTTCTTTTTTTTCTCATTTTCCTTAATGGGTCTCTTTCATTATTTCTTTCTCTTCCTCTCTCTCTCTCTCTCTCTCTCTCTCTCTCTCTCTCTCTCTCTCTCTCTCTCTCTGACAGATGTCCCTGCAGGTGCAGTGAAGGTGCAGAACAGTCAGATGAGCAGGGCTCTAAAGGAACCCAACACACTTCAGGTACGCAATAGAAGCTGGAAATCCCCTCAAATGAATTTGAAACTGAAAGTGTGATTGAACCGTTGTTTGCCTCCACCTAGTGGACAGAATAGAACAGCACGGCCTGAGCTGAAAAGAAGGTGTTTGGCTTGTATTATGATTTTGTGTGTTGATGTTTAATGGTGAAAATAAGTTAAGAGATGAGATAATACATTATATTGTGAAATTTTCATTTCTCCTCACAGCAGGACACCATAAAACCTGAACCAAAAAACAACGGTCAGTCAAACGGTCAGTCGCTTTCTTAGTCTCATCACTAAAACAAAACAAGTGTTGTTAATTATTGTTGTACAGTAGTGTGTAAAAGTCTTGAGTCACACTTCATTTTATATTTTGCTTTCAAGGAGTCAGCCTTTCATTTACGTATTAATTTTGTCGTTTTCCCTCTCGTTCCTTTTTTCTTTCTTTCTTTCTTTCTTTCTCCTGGAGCACACAGAGAAGTGCGATCTCTCTATTTCTTTATTTGTGCATTCAGTTGTTCATTCATTAATTCATTAATTCATTCAGAATTAGTGTGTACCTGTGAGTGATGTGTGCATTATACAGATGTGTGTGTGTGTGTGTTTAATCTGTGCAGAGAAACACGCAGAAGGGAGATTGGATCTTCACTGCAGTAACGGAGCTGCTCGCTATGAAACCTCTACCCCTGTTTTCTCTGTGATGCCACTTCAAGCATCCATCTCAGGTGAGAAGAGTAATCTAATGAAACACAGAAAACAACGTTGTATTTAGGGAGCATATAAACTCAGAAATGCCTCTGTTGGCCTCACTTTCCCTGATGCTCTTACGTACAGTACTGTGCAAAATCTCGAGAGCCCTAATTTATTTTTATTTTGCTTTGAATCACCTTGTTGTCTGTCAAACTGTCTTACCTTTGGCATATTAAGCAGATAAAAATGAAACAAATGGGAACAAATGTTTTACTGTGACAGGCTGCAAAGGGCCTAAATATACAAGGTGGCTAGATAAAGGTGTTTCAATCACTCAGCATTCAGCACCAACAGTATACTGATCACCACATGATCATCTGGAATCATCTGTTTGTTCACTGGTTCAGGCCTGACGTATCATCCATAGGTCACTGTGTGGCTTAACAAACAAAAAGAGTCCTCTGACACTGGTCAGGTTCAAGGACTGGACTGAAAATGAGAGCGTTTGAAAATCTTTCAGGAAGCTACATCTACATCAATAATTACAAGAAATTCTGGATCTTTGGGAAAAAGACTTTTGTACAGTATTCCTCCTCTGATTGTCTCAGTGCCACTGTGCTGAACAATTCTGATTCCACTTTGTCTGCCCTAATGCCACTTTAGACTCAGTGCCACTGTAACTATTTTAATGCTGCTCTGAATGCCCCGATGCCCTGTTCCAGTGTCACATAAAAGTGGCTACAATGCCACTTTTGTTATTTTGTTATTTTTATAGTCTTGAGTATTTCATTTTTTCTCTGCATTCTTTAGCCATGCAACGGAAGCCTAATCCAGCTAACTTAATGATGTCCTGGTTCACCTTCGTTACAAACTCTGAAATTTATCTTCAGCCTAAACAGACAGTAGTGCTTATATTTCGTTGACTTCTCAGCTGTTAGTTTGTATATCTATTATTATTGTTTTTTGGCACGGGCAGTAAAAACAATGGCCTCTTTTCATGTTTTAATGACAACATTTTCACAAATCAAAAAGCAGTGATGCAATCGGCTTAGCTGTGGCCCGCTTCCAGCCCTGCCATCTAGCAGCTCAGGTATGGCTTGGGTACAGGCCACTTTATTTGTAATGGAAAACATTTGTTGACAGTACGGCTTGGTTCCTTGTACCAGTGTAAGAATGCCATACGTTTGGACAAAGATGGAAAGTTGTGTCAATTGGATTTAAGTAATTATTGTTAGATTTTACTGTTGGGTGTGCGTGTGTGTGTGTGTGTGTGTGTGCACAGACTTCAGACTGCAGGTGTGTTTGTTTTACCATGGCCGGCTAGTACAGCAACTCGTCAGCGGCTCTCCAGAGGGCTGCTTCATCCTGCATGGTTCGGCCCCGGTGGGGAGCGAGAGGATTTATGGGCCGTGTGCCGCTCAGAGGGTCTTTTTCCCACCACTGGACATGCTGTCTTTTGCCCCTGGCATTGTGGAAGCAATGAGTCGACTCCTACCTCACCTGGAGAAAGGCGTGCTGGTGTGGGTGGCTCCCGATGGAGTTTTTATCAAACGTTTCTGCCAGGGCAGGGTGTACTGGGACGGCCCTTTGGCTGAAAACAAAGTAAAACCCAACAAGCTGGAGAGGGAACGAACGTGCAAGTTACTGGACATACAGATGTTCCTGCAAGGTGAGGATAGGCGATCTATATTCTGCTGATTTTATGCAGTTTGAATCTGAATTATACCTTTGTGATACTGACCTGTGAAGCTGAAGTCCTGACTGCTTGACCAATAACACAGAAGCTTTGCATGTAGGTACACCACTAGTTAGATGTTTTTGCACACGCTGAGATTTTCTACATTTGCATGTTACTCATGTAATATTAACTACAAACACACTTAGTATTTTTTGCTTACAAATACATTAAAAGTATGTACACCATTTGAGTTGTATTAGCTAGAAAAGGTCATATTTTTATTCACTACCTATAACAAGCATTACATAATTATACTTATAATGTGGATCACCAGACAAGTGTTATATATTTAATGAGTGAAACTGTTACCTATTGCATTTTTTGCACAACTCTGCATCATCATACAGATAATCACTGTTACAGATTAAAAAGGAAACATGTTTTATTTGACATAGTTTAATTTATAGTTGCTCCCTCAACAACTTTCCTAAAATCTTCTGTTTAAGAATTAAATTGATAAATGGTAAAGACCAGCAGTGTGGAAAAATATTTGACTGGTAGTGTATACTCATGTTTTACCTCCTTTACAACGTTTTATTTCAGAGGTTCTGCCCAGATTTGAATATGAAATGTCCAGACAGCAAACATATAAAAGTCTACTTCCTTTAGCATACATGGCAGCAATTTTTTTCCAGTGGCATATATTGTTACCTTTAGAAAACAAAAGATTAGGCTAGGAGAGCTTAACATACACTCACTAAAGAATGACTCCAGGACTGTAGCAATCACATAGTAAAACCCAAGCAACCTCTTAGAAAAACATCTGAACTGTATACAGTGGGGCAAAAAAGTATTTAGTCAGCCACCAATTGTGCAAGTTCTCCCACTTAGAAAGATGAGAGGCCTGTAATTTTCACCATAGATTTACCTCAACTATGAGAGACAAAATGAGGAAAAAAAATCCAGAAAATCACATTGTCTGATTTTTAAAGAATTTATTTGCAAATTATGGTGGAAAATAAGTATTT
>JBBPDB010004601.1:0-13460 GCA_037974465.1 Brachypetersius altus | reverse complement strand
CAAATGCAAGATGTTCCTCTGCAGAACCAAAAAGAAAACCAGGACTATCACAGCTAAACTATCCAGAGGATGTTCTAGGACTTCTAATTCATTGTTGAACTAAAATGCAGATTTTGTTGTCCTTGCAAGCAACAGAAAAGATACAGAATTTTACTGTTTTGATCAAATTGAATGTGTTCTTGTGTTAATATCACTTTTTCATTTTCTAAATTCAGTTCTACTTTCACACGGAGACCGTCCTGTTGTCTTCCACAGTGGACATGCTGGGGAATTAAAATAAAAAATTATATTCAAAGAAAGTCGTAAGGTGTTTTTTAGGCCCAAAGAGATCACAAAAAGAAAGTTTTTATATATTGTCTAGGGGTCCTATATTAACCTAAATATACCTTTCCATCAGGACTGTATTTTTTTTTTATCACCTTTGCTCTAGTTTCCAAACATTTTTCAAAACTCAGAATGCACAACCAGTGCTTGAATGCAATACACATAAAGATACTTTGTTCATTGAACTGAAACCCCACAACATCAAAGCATTCCCATTTCAAAATGCTGTTCACACACTGCATTTGAGATGACTGTCTTCTAGTGATCTAACTAGCAATTGATACAGCTGGTCTAAATGATAAGTTCCTATAGCACTTCTCTTACAACATAGTGTAATGGAAACTGAGGAACGAGGTTCCATGTTCACATCAGGAAAGTATCAGGATAACAAGAGCCACTGACACCAATTAGTGACTATGAGTATGAATACCTTGTATCCGCAGCAACATGAAACTGATACTGATACTGTAACCTGGAGCTGGCAGGTGGTCAAGGAAGATGAAGGAGATACAGAGATCATAGGAATGATAGGGGGCGAGCACCACATCTTAAAGGCCATCATGGGCCTCATCTTAGAGGAGGGTACGGACCTCAGCATATAAGCGACCAAGGGCACATTTGAGTAGTGTGGCAGAATGTGAGCAAAAATGAGGCCAGAGACCAAGACAGCAGCTACAATAGTGCAGTCAGTGACTTCAACTCCTTATAGCACTCCTTGATGAGCTGACTCTGGTCTGTAGAGCTGTTGGCGTGACCTGTTACCATGCACATCTGGTGCAGACATGGTTTCAGGCTGATCCACACTTCACGCACTCTGTATCTGCCTTTCCTCCGCCTGACTGAGAACTTTTTTCTCTACTCAGAGGTGGAAAGTGTATGATACGTCTTCATGCCCAAAGGCATTCATGCGTGGATGAGAACCTGTGAGTGAATCCACATGACAGGACTGATAGACATGTGGGAGACAGATGAGGAACACTGCAGTTTAAACATTTGCTCTGTTTTTTTAAGCTAATTGTTGCTTTCATTTAAAGGGAACCTACGTCATGATTTACAGTGTTTCATCAATACATTTCAGTCTTGTTCAGTGATGCCACTGGGTCTGTAGTAGTCTCTCTATTGGTCCTTATTCAGTAATCTTGTGAAAATTACAATGAAACATATCACATATTCTGTACTACAGTTTCTAATTGGTGTGTATACAACTAGTGAGACTATAAGTATCTTGTGTGTGGGTTAAATGTACTTATGATTCTGTAAGTGCAAGATTTCTTTAAAAATATAAATGCAGGTGCAATGTTTTCAACATTGGACAACAAACAGTTTTGTGTCTAGAGGTTTGTAAAATGAAATCACTGTTCTGGTGCTACTGCCAAAGCAATTGTAATAACAAAAACGTGTAGAATCATTTTAGAGCAAAATACTATCTGCAAATTACAGTGAAACAAGGTTGCAGGCGTTGCATCAAGCAGCAATACCATAAGCATTTGGGCGTTTTTTGAGATTTTAAATGAGCCAGATCCTTGATCCCTATCTCCACCTCTGTGAGTTTCATGTTAATGTCCCCTGAATAACTTTGTTCGCATCTTAATGATTTGATTACACAGACATTGATTTTTATAAAAAATGCTGCATTTTTAAAATATCATTTGAAATCATTAATAGAGTGTTATAAATGCATCATAGCAATAGAGCAGTCTGCAAAAATGTGTTTGCATTAGTCATGTAGTTTTCTGGCTTATACTGTGTATGGGGTGTTCCTCCAGGTTCTTATGTAAGAGAAGTTTCGAGCAGGTGAGGGGCTTCAGAAGATTTCCATCCCCCTTTCTGTCTTTCCTCCTTTTTCCCAAGTCTGGCCCTGAAACACAGTCTGGGAGCAGTTGCACTCCCACATTGTAGATAAAGAAAGGCTGTAAGACTGGCTTTATGGACAGCATGCAGATAGTGTGTGTGTGTGTGTGTGTGTGTGTGTGAGAGAGAGAGAGAGAAAGAGAGAGAGAGAAGAGAAAGTCACAGTGTGTACATCTGATTGTGATTTCCTCACTCTAACATTCAGTGTTTACACTTACGTTTGGGCTCTGGCATGCTCTTACAATAATAAAGTGTTTTTGGTTTGTCCCTATTGGACAACTCTTTGTTGCATAGCCCTTAATAGCACACAACCTGAAAAAGAAAGAAATGTGTATTTTTTAAACATGAATTATTGGCAAACATTGATCTCTTTGATCTCCATATGGTCCAAGTGTTTCTGTTTATTCTTACTTGTAAACATGCATCCCCACCACTGTGATCCAAAGGAGAATAGATGGACTTTTTTAAGGACTTGCAAAACACAGATGACAGATTTCTTCTTTAGTTCTTCAAGTTGACTTCAGGGGGCCCAAAATCCAATTAGAAAACAGAAAGACAATTTATATGGATAGCTGTTTTAACTTTTGTCTATTTGTAATTTTTTATGCGTTTCCTCTAAGCAGTATTAGTATCAACCAGGATCAGGTCTAAGTCTGGATTCCCAATTGATCTTCTTTGATTAATTGCTGCACTGCATTTAAATAACTGTGGTTTTACATTTCATTTTCACCATATTTCAGTTCTATTCATATTTTATTTCATATTTTATTCAAAAATCTTCTGTCTTATTTATACTTAATTTAAATGTATTTTTACTACTTTTATTTCTGCTGCTAAACTCTGTTTTTATTCTTCATCTCACAGCAATAGGCATTTCCCTGCATACTATGTACGATTGTGTATGTGACAAATAAAAACTGAATTAGAATTTAAATGTTAATTTAGCAGTAGAGTCCAACAGCCTTCCATCTTTGTTGCCATACTTGTTGCTATAGCAACCATCAGTACCTCTGCTATGGCAACAGCCCACCCTGTGACGACACACGCCTTCATCACCCAGCTCTAGCTGTGGTGTTTTTTTGTTAGAGCTGCTCTCTGTGGGATCAATTTGTGTAAAATGCCACATTTGGTTAAGAGTGTGGTGTCTTAGCCTTCTTAAAACACACATGGTTTCTTGGCAGCATTGTTTAGCAGGTACCATGTGTGCTTTATGAGAGCCTGGGCAGCCTGCAGTCAACAGAAGAGTAGTTTCAGAGGGACAGGCTGCCTTTGTAAAGTTGTCTTTCAAACAAAAAAGCTTTATAACAATAAAACATATGTATAATGTGCATTTACAAATAGCCACTCACACCTCTGGACTGGACTGGACTTTAAAAAACTGTTTTAAAAAACAAAAAAAACAGAAAAAGTGTGCAGGGTTGGTTTAGTGTGTGAAGGACAGACTGTGTGCGGTGTTGGGTCAGTGTGTGGAGGACGGACAGTGTGCAGTGTTGGGTCAGTGTGTGGAGGACAGACTGTGCAGCATTGGGTCAGTATGTGGAGGACAGACTGTGTGCAGTGTTGGGTCAGTGTGTGGAGGACACTGTGTGCAGTGTTGGGTCAGTGTGTGGAGGACAGACTGTGTGCAGTGTTGAGTCAGTGTTTGGAGGACAGACTGTGTGCAGCATTGGGTCTGTGTGTGGAGGATGGACAGTGTGCAGTGTTGGGTCAGTATGTGGAGGTCAGACTGTGTGCAGTGTTGGGTCAGTGTGTGGAGGACAGACTGTGTGCAGTGTTGGGTCGTGTGTGGAGGACACTGTGTGCAGGGTTGGGTCAGTGTGTGGAGGACAGACTGTGTGCAGTGTTGGGTCAGTGTGTGGAGGACAGACTGTGTGCAGGGTTGGGTCAGTGCGGGCTCACAGCGCCCCCGTGTGTCCGCGGAGGGGAGAGCCGCTCCCGGAGGGAGGAGGATTAGAGAGGAGGCGCAGAGCAGAGACTGCCGCAGCGGCTCCACTCCTCAACCACTCCTTCACTCCTCCACTTACTGCTCTTTTTCATCGCCCCTTTTATTCTCACCCAGCGATGAACGTTTAAAGGAAAATTATCCAGCGCGATCCACCAAAATCCTGAATAAAAAACAAGAGAGAGGAGAAGAAGTGACTGGACGAGGGTGAGGTGAGTGGATGAACTTTGGAAAACTTGGATCTGCTGCTCTTTTTTGGTTCTCTGAGGAATGCAAGAGTTGGTCAGACGGGACTCTGCTAGTTAGTGATTATAAAAGTTGTTTTTCTTGGTGTTTCCTTGAGCTCTTAACTGCTACTGAAGAGTAGGGAAAATACAGAGGTCTTTTGGAATTTCCACAGGGCAGTGAAGATGGTCTTAAATAATATTCTATAGTATTTATCACAGCCCCTTTAGGTCGTGGTAAGTAATGAACAGTAATAACAGATATAAAATAATGTTTTAATTGCATGTTTGCATGTAGCCTGGGCATTAGTGCCCTCTGCACGGTCCTGCACTAACACACCC
This sequence comes from Brachypetersius altus, assembly GCA_037974465.1. NCBI lineage: Eukaryota > Metazoa > Chordata > Actinopteri > Characiformes > Alestidae > Brachypetersius > Brachypetersius altus. Next base: position 8,777 of record JBBPDB010004601.1, on the reverse strand, counting down.
ACGTCAGGATTGGTGTTGGTCTGATGGGGTGAGTCAGGTGCTGTCGAACAGGACTGGGAATCGCTGGTATAGAGATTAGATGTACTGCTTGAAGAGGCTTCTCTGACTTGTCCCTCTACTGAGATGAAAATTGCACTCCCCAATGCTCTCGAATCTACAAGAGCGGAGCCTAGCGGGGTCTTTCTGACACAACCTGAGCCTGGCTATGCCCACGTGACTCTGGAGGATCAGAGTGGGCTGTTAGGCCAACAGGACTAATAACCTCAAATCAGAGCATGGGATCTAGATTTAAAAAATGCTGTCCATCTGTTTAATTTCCCCTGTAGAAGACTTAAAATTAGATGCAAGAACAGAGAAGTGCATCCAGCTTCATGTTCAGAATAATCTTATTCATTGATACACCATATGTACAAAAGTATTGGGACACAGCTGTTTTTCAGGGTTGGCGTAGGCCCCTTTCAGTGAAGGACGGCCTTAATGCTTCAGCCTACCAAGAAATTTTGAACACCACCATGCTTCCAACTTTGTGGACACAGTTTGGTGAAGAACCTTTTCTATTCCAGCATGACTGTGTCCCAGTGCACAATGCAAGCTCCATAAAGACATGCTGGAGGAGTTCAGTGTGGAAGAACTTGACTGGTTCACACAGAGCCCTGACCTCAACACCATCCAGCACCTTTGGGATGAACTGGAACAGAGATTGTAATCCAGACCTTCTCATCCAACATCAGTCTCTGACCTTATAAATGCTACAGAATGGACACAAATTCCCACAGAAACTTGTAGAAAGCCTTCCAAGAAGAGTTGCTGCAAAAGTGGGGACCAACTCCTATGTATTCTAATGCAATGCCTTTAAAATGCCTGTTGGTGGAATGGTCAGGCGTCCTGATACTTTTGTCCATATTGTGTAGGTTCTCAGGTTATTGTGTTAACAAGCATTTTAAAGTGTTCGCTACAACACTGATATTTTTAACTGTAATTTTTATTAGCATCTTTTACATATTGCTCCACCTCCTCACTTGCCTACAGCACAAAGTAAAGACTAGGAGCGCGTCACTACCCACATTTAAACAAGCATAGAGTTAAATAGTTCCAGGAGGGACATTAATCCAAAAGTGTTTTGCTCTTTATGGGGTCTGACCAGAAGATGGAGACAAAAGAGCGGCTGTTGGAAAATATGTCTGGAGCTGGAGATACACTGGAGTTTTTAAAAGCTAAATTTTTCTCATCCTTCTGTCTATGACCCTTTTAAAGCTATTGCAGAATTGTTCTGGTTTTAGAAGCATATATTGCACTCACACTCTAAAAGCAATATTTGTTTCCATTAATCGTGTTAGTGAACCTCCAGCTGTTATCTTATTAATGATTGTGGCTGTCATGTTTAAATCAGTAACTTGTGACCTCTTTTTAATTTGGCTGAACAATTTATGGTGGATTATTTATGAAGCTCAGCTTCAGTGCCTAAACCTACATGGCAGGGGCTTTAACTTTTTTTCTAATCTTCCTTTTTATTAATGCATTTCAAGCTGTCAGTCCAGTGCTTGTAGATTTTGATCCATAAACCCTACATAAATATATAAATATAAAGTATGTTCCATAATTATTGGCATCCATAGAATTTCATTTGTACATAGTATATGAGCTCCCATTTATATATTTTTTAATGTTCACCTGAGTGTTTCCAAACTTTTAAAAAGTGATCCATAACTTCATGTTTCACTGGGTTGTATATATGAGGTGCCACAGAGGCCAGATTCCCTCTGTCAGTCATCAACAAGGAGAAGAACAGAAAATACACAAACAAAATGAGACAAATTGGGTAAATAAATTATGAAAATGTAAGTATCCACTGTAATAAATCTGAATCAACCAGAAAAGAATGCCCTTAAGACCTTTTTATTCAAATCCAGATGCTCACACGGTGTAGGTCAAACATAACACATGGGGTTCACAAGATAAACATTATTTGCTCTTTAATAAGCCAAATTTGGCATTTTAATTCTTTAATTGAGCACTGATTGCCTGTCAATTCAAATCTATACACTAGTTTAATTAATACAAAATCAAGTTTTTGAACAAAGCCACATTGAGAACCTGTGGAGGGAGCTGTAGAGGGCAGCCCAAAAGAGAGTCCTGGGACCCTGGAAGATCTGAAGAGATTCTGTATTGGGAGTGGTCAAATAATAGTGAAATGCAATATTTTTGCTGAGGCTTTTAATCTGAATTTAACTTTAACTTTAACACCCGCGTGTAGTGAGAAAACGAGCTTTGTTTTGATTTTTAAAAAAGCCTATTTTTATAGTGTAAATCCTAAATATGCCCCCAAATCTGCTTCCTAAACACTTCAATGTCATTTTAAACTCAGTTTAATGCATTACCCTTAAAAAAAATGGAAAGGTAAACTCGTATTCACCTCTTTTAATTTAAATTCCCCGCCAACATATGCAACTCAGAAGGTTGTGGGACAAAAATTTAATATGCTAATTGGCCATGTCCCGTCATTACAATTGGCTGTTACTTAGCAGGGGGCGGGGCTTCATGCCGTGATATGCCCTCACCAACATGGAGGATTTGCCTCAAATGATCTTAAATCTAAATGTTAAATATGAAAAATATATAGGGCCTATCACACTCTAAACTCCACAGTTAGATGGGGCTCAGTGACCCCTTTCCTACGACCCCCGAAAACCGCTATTAGCTGAAAACGCTTCACCTCGGACAAAAGTAATGGGATACCAGGGCTACAGGTCCAGGAGGCAGGGATAAACATGCTGCTTGCAAATAAGGTTTATATAACTTTCAGTGTAAACTTTTACCATGACTAGTGACACGTTTCTCTTCACACACCCCTGAAGGGTCCGTATCCTAAAAAACTGAATTTTCTTTTCATGTAATTAGGAGATTTCAATGTAGCATGTAATCATTCGTAGCATTTCAGAACTTACTGTCCACACAACCCATATATAGAAACTAAAACTACAAAACAACCTGTTTTGAATGAAGTGCTTTTGTAAACTATTGCAACATACAGTACTGTGCAAAAGTCAGAGATTACCTGACTTTTACTTAAATCCCCGTACTCTAGTAATTGTTTGCAAACATTTATTACTCTTTTCTTCAAAGACACAGTAATTGTTATTGTACTATTCATTGCAGGCATTTCTAATGCGGGCAACAAAAATTTGTTTGATTACATTCTTAATTGTTTCTTCTACAATCTTGACGCTGATTTCGGTGGTAAAGTTTATTTTCATGGAGCTTCTAGGGTTTAGTTAGAAACGTCATTTTTAGATAAAACTAAACTCGGCTCGGCTGAAGGTCTTTTGTTCTAACTTTTTGCATATTAATATGTTGTTTGTTTGTTGTACATGTAGATAACAGGGTTGCCAACTCTCACACATCAAATAATAGTCGTATTATAACAACCTTATCATTAAATATTTGCACACAATTTAGTTTATCTTTAGAACCACTGAAGGTAGGAATAAACTGATGTGATTTAAAAAAAAAAAATGTGTTACCCAGTGTAAAGAACACATTTCCTTCTGGTGTGACTTTATTCTTTTTCAGTGATTAAAATAAAACATTCATATTCCTCTTGTGGGGAAGGTTCAGATTGCTGAACCTGATTTAAAAGTTGAATGAAGTAATCATAATAGCCCTATACAAGTTATTGCATGCTTTTCAAGATTGTTTAAAGATTGTGGAACTGCTAACTACCTCACGAAACACAAAACTGTCGCCAGCACTTTCATGATTTATCTTTAAGTAGAAGTAGAAGAAAATCGAGATCTGATCCTTCAAAACAACTCAAGGGTCAGAAAGAATGTGTATCATTCAAGAAGCTGTTACTGAAAAAAGAAGAACATTTGTAAATGGTCTGAAGAATCTCCTGGTGTTCTCGGATCGATGGCCACACCAGAGCTTGAATGTGTTTGTGAATTCCTAGATGGTGCACGGGCGCAACATGCCTTCACCTTCTAAGACTGAACTTAGAAGGTGTTTTAAAATAACCCTGCCGATTTCTGGGGAAAAACCGCAAGCAAGTCTTTTGAAAAGAATGGAAGCTGTAAAAAAGACGAATGGTGGACCCGGTAAAAACTGAAAAATCTCATATTATGATCAGTTGTTGAATCTTCTGTGTCTTTATTCCTGAGACTGAAAAACAAATAACTTTAATTAATTAATGGCCGTTTTGACTGGAAATGAAATCTGTCAAAAGGTGATCTTTGACTTTTGCACCGACTCAGTCTAAAGTTTAGCCTGGCCCGTCACTTCAGAGTTGGAGAGTTTCATCCGGGGCTGAATCATAGATTCATAGTTCTGAGGAATAAAGTGAGGTCCTATAAAATAAATACTGACTTCTAACAGCACACAAACATAAGTTTTACTCAGGGAAAGCAAAAAAAACCAAAATTACTCACAGCAGTGTTGATGTAGTTTTCAAACACTGTGTCCACTTACTGTCCACTTTATTAGATTCATATGACCTGCAGTTATGAATGATAATATCTGATTTGTGTTGGTATCTCAGTTTGTGTTCCTCCAGTTCCAGTCCTACAATCCTGGTGTCTTACTTATCTGTCTATTGTCTGGTTTACTGAATATGTTAGAGGACAGGAGCTAACTGTGCTGGACACAAGCGCTCCAGGACTGGAATTGGACACCCTTGATATGCATTTACATTTATCAGACGCTTTTATCCAGAGCGTCTTCCATTCCTACTACAGGGGACAGTTAAGGGTTACGGGTCTTGCTCAGGGACCCAGTGGTGGTGCTGAAGGTAGGATTCAAACCCATGACCTCTTGGTCCAGAGGCAAGTATCCTACCCACTATGCTACCTCCAGTCTCTGCCCTAAGGACACTGCTGCATGGATATTTTGGTTGGTGGATTATTCTTAGACCATCAGCAACAATCAGGCACTGGCACTTCCAGTCAACTCTATCTGGAAATCCACTCCACTGAGTTTCACACAGCTCCAGAACAAGGAGATCAGGATCACTAGGGGTCTAGGGGTATAAATAGACCTAAGGGTGCTTCCACCAGTGTGAAGTATGCTAAGCCCTGCCTGATACAGTGTTTCCCTGTTTCCTGGACTGTGTTTCTTTACTGTGTGTCTCTGATTTCTATTCTGGATTTTGGATTACATTTTTGCCTTGTGGATTTGTCTTTGTTTGCTTCTGATTGGATTTTCTGGTTTTTGGACTCTCTTGCTCCATTTTTGGACTTTGTCTCTTGTCTTTGCGAACTATATCACTATATCACTAAATGTCCCTTCTTTGTACTCTGCAGCCGGCTCCATATCTGTGATCGTTACAGTATCCCAGTAAAACACAAAGTCAGGCTCTATCTTCAGTCATTTAATTTTCAGTGTAGATAAATAAAGCGACACCTGTATTGGTCAATAAATCTATGAAACTGTATATGGTGACAAACATCTGCTGCATATAACTCTGCATGCCACATGCAATTCACTTTAAAGACTAGGACGCTAAAATAAGATGTTGATGGCCAAAATACAGCATAGCCTTTTAAATGCAGAACATTTAGCAGACTTCAATAATACAAGCTATACAGTTAAATGGAGACATGCATGAACATATACATATATATACATATATGTTTGTTTATGTTTATGTATCAAAATGTGATTGAACCATGTTAGTTTAAATAGGCGAATATAGGTGCATAGATTTCACTTCTGCACAGCAATAGCATGACATTATTACAGCAGTGAGGCTGTACGTTAGTAATTAGGCCTGTAGAAGATGATTATAAATTAACAGCAGTGTAAACTGAGAATTTATTACAACAGTGTAAACTGAGACTTTATTGTCATTATTATTGTCAGACATTATTGTCAGAAATTCAAGCAGATAACCATGGAACATAGTTATACCACTTAAGTCGCACAAACAAAGACTTTAGACTTCCCTCAACGACTCGAGACTTGACTTGGACTCGGATTCTGTGACTCGTGAGTCATAACTCGTGAACAATGTTCATTTCACTCTTTCCAACGACCTGAAAACCACTCACCTCGCTCCGGTGTCCCATTACTTTTGTCCGAGGTGAACACCAACATTTACAGCTCAAAAATCCCACATTTAGAGTCGCCGTTTGTACACATTTTCACTCAAAGGACTTGGTAAAAATAACTTGTGAACATCTATGAGTTATACTCAAGCACCAGAAGGCCACTTCTAGATTTTTTTTTTTTTTTGGCTTTTCGTTTGATAACTGTACCTATTCTATACCTGTTCTATAAAATAAAATAAAGGTTTGTCATGTAGTCATGTCCTTAACTTTCTTCCACTCAACAGAAAAAGATGCAATATGATCATATTAAAAATGTTGAGATGTTGGTTTAAAAAGTTGGCATGTTTTTTTCCTGAAAGGAGGAAGAGGAGGATGATGCTGTCGGTGGTGCTTGTCCTGAGTGTCCTGTCTGGAGCCATGGTCCATGGCCAGCAGCCTAGCTGCCACAGTGAGTGCTGACCACTGGATTTCTTGTTTGATACATTAATTATTCATACATTAATGATTATCTATTAATTAATCATGCATTAGTGATTCATTATCAGTTCACATGGAAAATTAATTGCTTATTTGTTAACGTTTTCCCCTTCATTGTGCAGAAAACTATATATATAAAAAAAGTATCTCTAATCAGAGTATCATCTAAAAGAGTCTCTAATTTTTCTATGAATCGCTGTGGTACGAATTGCTCTTAATTTTTTTTATCTCTATTAATGGCTGGTATTTATACTTTTTAACAAACTATAACCTACAGTTCCCTCATCATGCTGTCCAAGTTTTCTTGATGAGCTACCAGACAGCTTTTTTTCAGCTCGTTTTGTTATGCAATGTTTTCCACCTCATTCGTTTTCATTCTTCGGTCTAATGAGAGAGACATTTTTGAGACCCAGTGTTCAGAGACAATAGCAACAGACTCAAGCCCTGGATGCAAATGCCACATCTAGAGTCATTTCTAGACTGAAGCTCTTTTGAGCACAGACCAATTCCCTGGGCTTCACTGAAATGAGGGCACTATAGATAATAAAAATTTACTTCATAAGCAGTTTTTATTACAAATCCAGTTTTCTGGAAACTGCTGCTGTATAGTATTAATCGTTTTCAGTAAGATGTGTTAGTGGGAAGGACCTTTTATACAAAAACCTTCACATAATGTATAAGGTCTTTATCAGTTTAGGAGATCTTCCAGTAACTACTTATGTGCACTGTGAAAAAAAATTGTATCACAGTATTCATAGAGTATATATATTCCTGCATATCTACGTATGCAACATGTTTAACAAATAAAGAGTACAGAAAGTGATAACCCTTAGTAAATAAGACTTTTTACTAATAGTACACTGATAGCAGTTAGTTTCAGTTGCCAGTACTTAGTACGAGGCACAAGTAATGGTAAAGGTTTCAAAAAGTATCTTGCAGGAATGCTGCTGTACTTCTGACCCACGCATATGTCGCTGTTTGTGTTCTATCATACAGAAAAGGTAGAATGCCCCGTTGAGCTGTACTTTGTCATCGATACGTCTGAGACTATTGCTCTTCAGGAGAACCCGCCGGGCAGCCTGGTGGAGAGCATCAAAGAGTTCACCTCTAGGTTTGCTGAGAGGCTGGAGAGTGTGGACTACAATGGCCTGGTGCAGATCACCTGGACTGTGGGTGGCCTCCACTTCTCCATGACACAAAAAATGATCAGCTCCCTCACAGACAAAGGTGATTTCATCAGAAAACTGAAGCAAGTCGATTACTTAGGCAAGGGAACCTTCACGGACTGTGCCATTGAGAGGACGACCCAAGAAATGCGTAAAACTCCCCCCAAGGAGCGTGTCCAGCGTTTCGTAGTGGTCATCACAGACGGTCACGTGACAGGGAACCCCTGTGGTGGAATCAAGATGACAGCAGAGGCAGCGCGGGAATACGCGAAGATATTTGTTGTAGCGTCCTCCAGGAATCTAGAGGAAACAGCCCTGAGAGAGATTGCTAATTCCCCAATCGGGCTTTACCGCAGCAACTACATGGCTGTCAATCTCACAGGAGCGAGGCCTGTCATTGTAACCGACACTGTAGAACGCATCTATGACGCCATGGTAATGTCTCTGTTTGAATACCTGATATGTGGGACATCATTTTGTTTTCGATATTACATGACATTAACTTGAGGTCACCTAATGCTGGTTGGTTTAGCAGCCATGGCATGTGTGCTTTATTGCTGAATGAATAATTCTAACCCCGCTTTCTCTCTCTTCAGCTGCACCTAGCATATCAAGAGGTAAGACCACTATTAAGCTACTTCTCATTCTGTTATTTACTGCTTGTCATTGATTGTTTATTGTCTTAGTGTTTGAATAAAATGGCAACTTTTCTTTAATTCATTTTAGAATTTCTATTGGTTCATTTGGTCAGGAAATTTGTTGCAAACAATATAATAAATGAATATTCATATAAATAATGAATATTAAATTAATAATGAATGTATTTTATACATTTTGCGGGGGAAAATGTATAAAATACGGGGGCAGAATCTTGCGCGCGTTAACGCTGTTAACGCCAAGATTACAAACGGCGTTAACGGCGTAAAAAAAATGTATCTATGCCCACCTCTAATATATATATGTGCTGGGCCGTTAACGGGCTGCGTTAACGCGAGACTCTTATCGCGTGATAAAATAAATATCGGCGTTAATCTATTCACAAAGTTGGGTTGGGAGCTGGGTCTATACTATGCAAGCTATGATGACTTTCACC
>JBBPDB010004575.1:0-13460 GCA_037974465.1 Brachypetersius altus | reverse complement strand
ATATTCGTACCGAACCGTCACAGTACATGGGTCACAGTTCGGTACATGATGTCAGAAGACGTGATTGAAGTAATACAGAATCACAGAGGCACCAAAAATCATAAACCTGGGTCGTAGTGTGGTGCAATAGTGCCACCTACTGGCATAACCGTTCTGTTGCTTTACACATACATGAAAATATAAGCAAGCGTGTGTGTTTACTGGTTAATACACTGCTGTTTATTTAAAATAAATGAAAACTAACCAAGACTCATTTTTTAGAACTTTTTGTTGCTTAATTTTGCTGTATCGTGAACTGTACCGAACCGTTACCCCAAAACCGAGGTTCTGCCTTACCCCTGTGTTGTGAGTACTAAGGTCATTTTCATGCACTGATTTTCAGATACACTAATGCATACACGTGCATATATGTTGAAATGTGCCATTGTTGAATCAGATACACGCACGCACGCACGCACGCTGTGCTCACAGAGGAATTGAGGCGCTCACAGAGGAAATGCAGACCAGCAGACAGCACATTGTATTGCTATGAACTGACTGATGTAAACATGACTCACTCCTATGTGCCCTCGAAAATATAAGGGCTTTATTCCATGAAACCTTATCTAGGGTGGTGAGCCTGGAAAAACAAAAGAGAAATGCAAAGGATCGAGAACCGAGGGCAAGGACCACAGTGCATGGTCTTCTGCAAGATTTGAGGGAGAAGAACCTCTTTAATGAAGAACTGAAATAGAGGCTGGATTTATACTCAGGTAAAATAGATATAAAAATACAAATTTGTTGAAAATGATATGTACTTAAGGGTCAAATCCTAATTATTATTTCAAGGTGGCTTACTAATTTGTCTGTTTTAAATGAATTTTAGATCTTCCAGTGCACCTCCTGTGAAAACAGAGCAATGAATATACAACAGACCAGAAAGAGTTTGCCCTCAGTCTACACCTGCATGGTCCCAAAGCCTACAATTATATGAGAGTCTCTCCATCTTAATCTCCCACCTCCACATACATTGCAATGTATTTTTTCATTTGGAGCCTTATTTTTATCCCTTTATCATGACATGAACTAGGTAAAAGGTGGTGCAGTTCATCAATACCAGTGAGCCATGGCCATTAAGAAACATGTCTAATATGAGCCACATTCACTCAAAGAAATGACTCTGGGGTATAGTAATATATATTCCTTGAAAAATAGTAATTTTTACACTGTAATATTAATTTTGGAGGGAACTCAATAAAGACAAAAAAAATTACACAATTAATTTGTGTAATCAATTTACTGAGTGGGACAAGTAAATCTTACAAGAGATTCTCAAATGTTATTTAAATGTATTTCTGTCAAGGCACTACACCTGAAAATACTAAGTAACCTTTATTTAGAAAAATTAGGCCGTTAAATTGTGTTTTTGGGATCAATTAAGGGTTGAAGTAGATGTGTGTGATGTTTAATGTGTTTGTGTGTAAACTGTGTGTCATTTTGTATGCTGGAGCCGTGTTTTGACAGTCACCCTTCCCTGGAGTGCTAGTGGAGCGGGTGGGGTGGCAGGTGAAACACGGACTCGTTGTCATTCTCAATCTCACACTCGCCTCAATATTTAAACAAAATAAATAAATAAATATTACTTGATAGTTGCAGACACATAGGAGTTAATTAATACTAAATTAGTGGTGTTATTACAACATGAAAATAATTTGTTAACATTTAACATTTACTCAATTTTTCTGAGTACATGTGACTGCTCATGTATATGTTAAGGTAAATTTTACTTGATTCTCATTAGTAAGTTGCACTCGATTACATCATTAAAATGCTAAGATTTTTTAAAGTAAATTCTATGAGTTATTTCTTTGAGTGTACACAGAAAATGTGAATGAATGTGAATGAAAGCGATGTGGACACAGAGGCTCTTGTTTTTATGGTGGTTGGCCTACAAGGCCATTGGAAGGCTCCAATCGCATACAACCTGACCAACTCCCTGTTACCAGAGACACAGAAGGTGCTACTTGTGCATGCACTGGAGGAATTGTATGAGCATGGGATAACAATGGTGTCTGTTAAAATGGATGGACATGCCACCAATGTCAGCATGTGTAACCAAATTGGATGCCAGCTAAAGGTCAACCCTAGTGAATCATTAAAAACTTTTTTTGCACATCCAGTGACTGGTGTGAAGGTGTTTGTGATGATGGATCCTTGCCACATTTTGAATTTGGCATGAAAAATGTTGCAGACCTACAGCCCAATAAGCAGCACTACTGGCCAAAACAACTGGGCATACATATCATCTGAATCATGTCCAAGCAAAAGAAGGACTGCATGCGGCCATCAAAATCACAGACAATAATGTGAATTTTGATTCACAGCAAATGAAGGTGTCTTTGGCTGTGCAAACGTTGAGTCGCTTAGTGGCAGAAGCTCTGCGCACACTGAGGGACCTCGGCTATTCACAGTTTCAACACTGTGAAGTAACAGCTGCATTCATTGAGGTAATGCTACATGCAAAGCTTAATAGCCATGAGGCAAATAGTGGGAAAACATTGATGCTATATTTCAGTAATTAACTAAGGATGAATGGAAACATGTTATGTATGTTGATGATTCAGATTTATCCTGTTATAATGCATATATTTGCTTTCAGATGATTGACAGGCTCTTTGACATCATGAATAGTCGCAATCCCCATAGCAAAGGTTTCAAAACTCCCCTGAGTTCTTTGAATTGGGCAGAGAGAGTACAGTTGACGTTGAGTTGACTTGATGAGTTTGGTGATATAAGATGGCACACCCCTTCACCAATCAAAGAGGTTTTAGGAAATAGTGAAGCTTTATTTGCATGTTGGGTTCATAAATTCATGACATCATGAGTTCATATAAAGTTCATATGATGTTGCTTTCAAGGCTGGGAGAAATGGACAAAATCAAATTTTTGGCCAAAATACCTACAGTATTCAAAGAATATTGTAGAGAGGGCTGTGGTGCATTTATGATGTTCATACAGACAAGTCAAAAGTTTAGTTATGCATTTTGTGTTTTTTTTAAATAAGAAAACAGTATGTTTCAAAACAGCCAACACGTATGGGAACATGGGAACTCTTTCAGGATTTCTGGAAGGAATTCCTTTCCTTTATCTTTGTGTACACATTTAGTTTACTTTATTTAGTTTACCCCATCTGTGTTATTTCATAGTTTTATTCATAAAAAGAGCCCCATAAACAGTAATTGTCTAAACTTTGGCTCGTATTACATTACTAATCCTACTTTGTTCTCTTTTTCTGCATGCTGATGCTCTGTTCTCAGCTTCTAATGTTGCAGTCTGCTGTTTTATTTTTGTCTGCTTTTTTTCTTTTAGGTTCTTATGATACCATAATAATACATTTTATTTATTTAAAGGTGCCTTTCTGGCACACAAGGACACAATAAAACCAGGGCTACGATGATAGCACAATCATATAATGGCAGCATGCTATATGTATGGCAGTGTTCATATTTTCAACTTTGCCCAGTTCTGTTTTATTTTTTCTCGTTGTCTTATATTGCGCTCTTTTTAAGTATCTTGATGATTCCAGAGCTTCTTCAGTGTCAGCGATATATCTGCATCTATCGTTTCAGTCAGGACCACTTAGAGCTCCTACTTAATTCAATCAGGGCATCAGGTAGGCATTTAGAATTGTTTTATTTATTTAATGCACCATTATGTCTGTATGTCTGTCTCCATAAAGGTTTGCTTATGACTATTTGTTTACCAAGGTGCCTTGATGTGAGCAGTCACAGCTATCCTGTGTTACCATGGTAATTGCATTGTCTTTATTATATATTCAGCCTGACAGCTGTGATTGATCAACTTTGTGGGGACAAACAGACAAGCATGTAAATCTATCTTTGTACAGTTTCTGGAGCCAAACTGTTACTAGCAGTACAGGTTTTTTCTTTCTCAAGAAAGTCATCTGAAAAAGAGTAAAGATCTGTAAAAGTGGCACATGTGTGTTTTAGGCAGCTGGAATAACAACCCTTCAGCTGGTCAGTTCCAGGCCATTTTCCGTCATCTCATGGTTCGGTGTGGTGCATCTCCAAGCACATGGACTGTGTCCCTGTTTGCTGTTGAGATGTCATCTACTCCAGCAGCAGCAGCAGCAGAAGAAGAGCTTCAGTCCCCTTTTTCAGACTTCCCTGCAATTGTGCGTGACCATAGCTACTTACCAACCCGCTTTGGTGGCCTTGTGGAAAATGCCCTTGTTTACATCTCGGGGTTTGTCGTTCGACAGATTATCAGAAAGCTGTCCTGTGATGTGTGCCGTGCTAGTTTGGTAACAGATGCTGTACCGGCATCGTATGATCAAAGCTACCACTTGTTCACATTAAAAAACAATGGAGGTTTTATGATTCCTTCTGAGGGGACAGTCAAGGTGGTCAAAGTGGCTGAGTGTATAATCCAGTCAACATCAGGGCAAGCAGTCAGTCTGTCTTTGATCAATCTGTTTGTCCGAGCTGAGATTGGTTCAGAAGATGTGTTTTTTCTCAAGGAGCACATTGTGCACATTGTGTCTTCCACAACTATCTTCCACAAACTAAGGCTGCACCACATTGCCAGACTAAATTAAAGAGTGGCAACTCAAGGAAAAAGCTGTGTAAGACAGTTCTGCCCCAAGGATTTTAGATCCTATGCTGTATATATAGCACATACATATGTATATGTATGTAGGTAGATAACACAGTAATCACAGTGTTTGTGTGTGTGAGAGAGGCATGAGTGAAAAATTAAGCCCATTTGTATACAATAAAATGTTTCTTTTTTGTCACAGGGTGTATCAATTCACTGTTAAAAGAAAGACCGGACTGGCAGTTCGAGTTTTAGAATTTGAACTTTCAGACATTGGTCAAGTTTTTGTCTCATTGATTGTCATTATTAGTGCATGAATGGATACAAAGAATTGTATTTAAAACGATAAATCAAAATCTGTTGTATGTAAGCGATATTGTTTTAAATGTTATTGTTTTTTCATCAGAAAACCCAGCTTCCTTGTTTATCTGTATTAGTTTATATGGCGCTTTTGCCTCACGCAAAATGGCGGACGCGTTGAAGTATCGTGTCAAGTGTGGAACACAATGCGGCATCTACCGATATTGTGATGGTACCGATCGGGCAGCAACATTACGGCTTTCGGCGCGAGCATGCGCGGAACCGATCGGGCAGGCGGAATAGGTACTGACAACTGACACCATGCAGCGTTCAAGTCCGCTCAGTCTCTCTTCTCGTTTTACGACACTGGCAGAGGGGTGACAGACAATACAGATATGCTGTGCCATTCAGTTTAGCAATGTAATGTGCAAAAACGTCAACAACAGATTGTTTCTAGACCAACTTTGTACTATTATGATGAATATGATAAAAAAAAAAAAAAAAGAGTCGTTCTTAAAACAGTTTTCTAAACTACAGTAGACAGTCTCTGCTTTATTGGTCAATCAGTGGTCCACCTACAAAAGTAAAAAGATACATTTATGTGAATATTTTTGTAGGATAAGTTTAATGGTCAAAAATGTAATTTGGATTGGTTTTCGTTAATCAGCAAAACGAAGAAAGTACTTTATAAGCTCAAGACGTATAGAAACAGCTTTGCTGTGATGCTTCTACCATTATTTGCCCGAATAGAGGTGGGTATACAGCACATTATCTCCAAATTTAGTGTAGTCTAAGACTTATGGTCTTATGATCTCATAACATTTTAGCAGAGATAAATAATATGAGGAAGCATAATAAGCATAATAAAGAGGAAGATCAAGATAAAAATCCAGCCCTGCACTGCCAATTGTCATTTTCCTGCCATCCGGCAGGAGACTCAGGACAATACATACACGCACAACACGATTCAGGAACAGTTTTTACCCCAGTGCCATCAGACTGTTCAACGCACAGTAATTGTGGTCCTCTCTGTTGCACAATTCATCTGTTCCTCATACTATGTATAACACTCGCTATAGCACACAACACTTTACATTTACACTGCACTGTCACTTTACGGTACTTTATAAAACTTAAGACTACTGCTGCTGCACTGTGTTGTCTTTCATGTGTTCATGTTCTATCTGTGAAGAGGGTGTTCAAGTAAGAATTTCACTGTGCTCTGTACATATGACAATAAACTTCTACTTCAACTTAATGGAGCCAAGCCACCTTAATGGAGAGCTGAGTGTATGTATAAAAAGCAACTGACAATTGATTTCTAGTGTTCAGTTTCATAGCTTCAGTTCTAAACTCAAGAAGGAAGATTTGGACTTCATATGTCCAAATCTATGTCCAAATAATCCACTACATCTGATTTTAAACATATTTTTCCAGTAGTAATAGTTTACTAGTTTTCTTTTTTTTAATTTACTAGGACCATGCCTTTATGATATGATCACAGTATGAGATGACACTGTATGACTCTAGGAGCAGAGGGATTTTGGCCTGAAGTTTTAGGCAACTTCTGCTTTAAGCTAGAAGAGCTGACCCCTCATGATGAACAATGGTAGAACGGTAGAGATGGAGAGATATGGTGAGGGTGGGGTGGGAAACAGAAAATAGAGATCAGAAATGTATGGGATATTACAGTAAAAAAAGGCCTTCAGGCACAGACATCCTCTGATACTTCTACTAACTAAAATAGGGTACAAGTAGTTGTCTCACTTCAAACGGAATAGCATCTTTACTCAGTCTGTTTGGTTAGCTAAAGGAGCATAACTACCCACAAACAGGTCAAGTGTGTACAGGATTAGAACGTACGATTTGATCTTAGTGGGGCCTACTCATTCACATAACTGAACCACACCCTATTTCTGAGGCACGCACACCAGCCATTAAAATAATCCTGATATGTTCTTTGAAGTAACTGTACATTAATGGCAATTCATCAAAGAAAGACACACAGACTGGATATACCACACATTCTCAACAGTTAAAGCATCGAATAGTCCAAGGTTCCCAAACAATACTGCGTCTTGCCTTGTCCTCAGCTGCACTGCATGAGCAAATTCATTATTCATATTCCAGCTCTGCATCTACGGCAACAAAGACGGATTCACCAGCACACTAACATCATCTGAAAGATATATGACATCATTCTCACCAATTCACTTTAAACAATTTTTATCCTTTTATAAACAAGAAAACCATTGTAAAACAGTAAAAAGATATGGTTTGTTCTTTTCCTTTTTGTTGTCAACACAGAACTACGTTCAGTTAAGCTCAGTAGTATTAACTATGATGGTGATATCAGGTGCTATACCAGTTATCTTAGAATATCTCATATTTACACTGCAATAGTGTTTATGCTAGGGATGCAACGAAATGATTTTATTTGGCCAAAAACGAGGAAACGTTTGGCCAAAAACCTAAACACCAAAATAATATTGCCATTATGGCTGGTTGAAATAATACATCTGTTACAAACTATGAAAATTTTTATTTAACATTCAAACAATGCACAATATAATGAAATATTATACAATGAAATATCTTCTCATAAAACAAATGAATTCAAGTGCATTTTAATATTCTGAACGAAGTGCATGAAGAAAATGCATTTAGAACAAGGGCTTTAAAAACTGTTGAAAGATATAACAACATTCTCTGTAGGTCTATAAAAATGTGTATTAAAACAAAGACTGGCACAGCCCATATAATAACTGTAATCACTGGAAAATTTTCTTGCCTTTTCAAAAACATCCTCCACAGGTGGAGTGGGTGTGCTCAAAGGGTCTTGCCTCTTTTGTGCTCAATCGGGAAGTTTTGATTTTATATGCTAAATTAATCCCGACGTTGAGTGTGACATCACTGTTTCGGTCATGTTATAAAGCATTTCCGAAAATGCATTTTTTTGCCATTTGGTGGCCGAATATTCGGTGCATCCCTAGTTTATGCCCTCAGCTTCTCGAAGCCTGGTAAAATACCTTCTCGTTACTCATGAAAATAAAAAAACAAACATCGGTTTAAATAAAATCGATTTAAAACTTATCTGTATCAATCTTATCAGCAAATATTTGACAGATTTTAAATCAACATTTGAGGATGTAGTTTTGATTTGTTATTTAAACTATGCGTATGTGTATACACTGTGGACACTACGTTATCCCAATTTCTTGGGACTTGGGACACTAAGCTAGTTTGCAAAACTACAGTTTGATGTATTTTCATAAAAGTTTGTGTAAATGGATATGTAACAGCAATAGCAGATATATGATGTTGGCCCCAAGCCACATTCCCATAAAAAAGCAATTTTTAGACATCGGGAAAGTACTCCCTTTGTTTTACTGTCATGCAGAAACATATATTATTTTATCAGACAAAGCTTGACCAACACAATCAATCAAGCTAGACATTAAGTGACAATTCAAAAATTATATAAAACATGTTGTCTGTGATGCAGATTCACTATTTTTAAATGGCCCTTCTATTCTGTGGACATTCTGTCGAATCATTGTGCTCCAATATCCTGTCACTGTGTCTGTGTAATAAAAATACTACAGTATGTCACTGACTCATACCAAATCACCACGTATTTCAAATAAACACTGCAGCGCACATTATCATTCATAACGCTGCTCTTTGGAGCCTTCACGGTGGGGTTAAATGTGGCATCATTAGTCGACTTTTTCCACTGAATGGTGTCTGTCAGTTGACATTTGAAGACTACTTTTGTACAAATATTAAGAAGGAAGAACTCCCATCTTCCAAAAGCAAAGGCCTTATAACAGCTTTAAATGAAAATTAATGAGTCACCGTATAAGACCTTTGCTCTTTTCACCTTTACCCCCCTGACTTTTGTCTGAAATGCCAGTGCTCACAAAATGAATGAACTGTCATAATTTAAAACAGTTTTGGCCTCAGGGGTTGTCGAATTCCAATTTCCTGACAATATCTGTTGCTGTATTGTCATTTTTTTACACATAAAGCTCATGGACATAATGAGATGCTGTGTGCATAAATGCATATCAGATCAGCAGTCAGGCTGTGTAATTGCACTGTAGGTAATCAATCCTATCAATTACAGACATTGACTGAGCGTGACCCTGCTGTGGGGAGGTCCATAGCTTGAGGGAGGTGGCTTCACTGTGAGTCAGCAATCGGAGCAATCACACAGCAGCAGCATCCCCTTTCTCCACTACTCTGCATGCATATCTCTTTCTTTCTTTCTTTCTTTCTCTCTCGTGCATAAGTTCATTTCTACTCTACCACAAGTTCATTTCTCACCCTGCCCAACAAGACCCTTCCACTGGAGTGCATGAGGAGAGAAGGCTGGGGTATGTAAACACACACACACACACACACACAAAGAGATTTTTTTTCTCCATATATCTCATTTTAATTGACTGGGGTGACCCACATTCTGCTATTACTGTTATTGCTTGCAGTTTCACTTCAGAAACAGCTACTGTTATTATTAGTGGTCTTCACACCACTGCTTTAGCCGATGTATTAACAGAGATACAAGTATTACTAATAATATTACAAGTAACATTTAGTCTTGTTTTCTAAATATGATGCTTCTTGAGTTAAGAATAAAAAGTTTGATGTGCTGTTTTCATTGTCTATATTTCACCTCTCTGTACTTAGGCCCCCTACTTTTTGGATTAATTTTTCTTAAAGATAAGCCTGAACCAAATCAAAATGCAAGCTACTTTTTTCCTAATGATCTTCACCTCATGATACCTGATCTTGAAGTACCTCATCATGATACCTCATTTGCCAAAACAAGGTCATCATCAGAAGACCAGGTCACATCAAGATGAAACAAAGATTAAATGTTTAAAAGAAAGTACACTTTGTTCCCCAGCATCATTAAACTGGCTTGCTGGCTGCAAGTCTAGAGGGACAAAAATCTCAGCATCGACCCATATGACCTTCATTCATTGATCTACAGTACTTCATTTATTAGTCCTCCTCAATGATTTAGCAGGTTATTCCCCAAGGTATGTATTGGCAAAGCTGTCACACTAAACCTTTGAAATTACCCTCAAGAAGAGCGCTTCCTATTGAAGAACAAAAAACTATTCTTTTCCGTCATTACACTTTTAATGGTTGGTAAACTGTGCTGCGAAAAGGGGTCAGGGAATAAATAGTAATGTAATCACTCAGAAACAACTGTTTTGTGCGGTGACATAGAAAAGAGATCTTAAAATATAGTAACTGAGATACTGTTGGACACGTCATAACATTAAATAACCACTTTAAAAAGAAATATTACAATAACAGCTCTGAGTGTTCCGCACTATTTACCAATACAGGACTGCTTTAATGTGAACTTAATCACAGAGTTAGAAGGTCTAAGGTCTAATTTAATTCTACTGACTTAAAATGCCATGTCAAGGAAGAAATTCCACATGAATGTGGAGCTAGTGATACTTGTTCAAGTTGTTTGAAAATACATTAGAAAGTGTGAAAGAAGCAGATAAGAGGTTTCGTTTTGACTGAGCCAATGTCATAACATTTCTCTACAAATACTCCTTTCACAGGAGTATTTCTACAAATACTCTTTTCACACAAGTTGCTCAATTCGTCTGCTCTCTGCACTTTGGGCTCTGAATTTTCTGGCTATATTTCTGAATGTTGCAATGACAAAGTTTAGCTCTTTGCCTGCAGCTGCTATTATTATTACTGTTCATGAATGAAACACAGAAAACTCCATCAAACACCTGAATGATATATCAAAAACCCTCATTAAACAATCACAGCATACATTTCTCTTAATACTTCCATCAAACCAGCCTCAGAGGCTAGAGCCTGACAGCAGTGATCTGTAATCCTGTTGGCCAGGGAGGAGATTGGTCTGATGTAAGACCCAATCCATGTCCCTGGGACATTTGTTAACTAACATGTTTCAGATGGTTGGAAATATGTGCAAGTGCACAATATGAGACTCGGGAATGTGGGCTGTGTGAAAAACACTGGGAAGAGGAATAAGTAGGAAAAGCAGTGATTCAAGACAACACACATGACAAGAAAAAGTCAGCCACTCCTTTACACCAGCCCCTGAGAGTGGGAGAGTCTGCACAGAGCCACCTAGATCCCTCCTGCTCCACCACTTCACCATGCTGCCTGGCCTCAACTCCCATTACCGTTTTACTGGTCAAAATGTGATCAGAGAGAGGAGTTGCTTCAAAAATGTGGGAACTCTCTCACATTATAACTTAAGACTAAACAACAGTAGTCAGTGTCAGTCATGAGCATGCCGGCGCCGTGTTACTGCTCAGTCTGAAGAGCACTTCAAAAAAATCACAGTCTTGCATAACTTCACGGACAGCCATATCTTTGGGCCGTGTCACTCTCTGGTCGAGACCTGCAGCCGCTCAGGCTAGCTCCCTGCTAACGCTAACTCTCTACTCCTGCGTCCCAGACACAGATAGAGCTACAAATTACACGGCAACTACCCTTAAAACCATGAATAAAGACCCCTGCTACATATGTGAACCTATCTCGTCTCCTGACAGGGTTTTATTAGACTCCACTCACCGTTTTCTGCGCTGTTTTGAACACTTTGTCGGGCGTCTGTGGTATCGCTAGCCCCGGGATGATCCGCCCTCTTCGCTACAGCAGCACCTCCCTAACGACCCAGCCCTTAGTCCCGCCCCTCTGCTCGACTCGTCCAATCAAAAGCAGTCCACATCGTGCAGTCAGCGGCCTTGACCAATCGAAACGAATAGTGAAGTGAGTTTGACAGATGGCACCGCCTATCTGAGTTTCCGGCCGTGTTCAAACGAATCTCAGGGTGGCAAACTGCTTGTGATAAAATACAAAGGGAAAACAGAGATGCAAGCTGTTATGAAAGGATTATTTATGTCATTTACCTTTTGCATATGTATTTTTACAGATTTAGGTACATGATGAAACTTAAATCAATAACCTCATTATTTACCGCCTGACCTAATAATAGGTTAAAAAAATCTAGTATTTCATGATTTTATATTTCCTGTTCATAAGTGCATTAACATATGACCACTCGCTCTTACCTGATTGAGTTTTCCTCTCTTGTCGGAGTTTCCATGCTGTAGGCCTGTTCTTCATGCGGCACAGAGGAGCTCTGAACGCGGCCTGACTCTCATCCTCAGCCCCCGGCCCTCAGAGCCCCCCTGACAGACAACTACACCGTACAATGGAGGTGTCCAGCTCCTTTTACGGGACGAAGACACAAAACGGTGGTTAAGAAAGAGTCACAGCAAGACTACTTCAGCAGTGCCGGATAGTAATAAAGAAAACCAGTTCTGTGTCTCAAACTTTTGGACTAAACCGTCAACCCACACTGTATTAGCATAAGTATTGGGACACACCTCTTAATTATTGAATTACTTACAGTGAAGGGCAATCTTAGACATTTTGGACAATATTATCCTTCCAACTTTGTGGACTCAGTTTGGGGAAGATCCTTTTCTATTCCAGCATGACTGTGTCCCAGTGCACAAAGCAAAGCTCTATAAAGACATGGTTGGATGACTTCAGTGAAAGCACCCTGATCTCAACCCCAACAAACACCTTTGGGATGAACTGGAACAGAGATTGTGAGCCAGATTCTTGTCCAACATCAGTGCCTGAACTCATAAATACTCTACAGAATGAAGAAGCATAAATTCCTAAAGAAACTACTTCTTGTAGAAAGCCATCAAAGAAGAGTGGAACCTGTTATACCTGCAAAGATGAGAAACAATGCTATATTAAAGTCTGTATGTTTGAATGCAGTGTTATTAAAGTCTCTGTTGGTGTGGTGGTCTGGGGTCCCAATACTTTTGTTCATGTTTGATGTTAAAAAGTCGTATGGTTTCTTGTATATCTTTGATGTCCAACATAGCGACATCTATTATTATAACACTGAGACACACTGTACTGAGTAAAAGTTTTAATAACTGGAGTAAAGAACACACCTTTCAAAGTGATATTAATTTAATTTACTAATTAAATTATACCAACTGGTAAACTAACTCAATAATCATTAAATCATTAACAGTGAAACAATTACTCATTATTTAATTGGTGAAAAAAAATACATTTATTACAATTGTATCAATACACTACATATGTCATGAATATTTTGATTAATATTTGAAATAATATAAACATCATTTTCCAATTTGAATATGGACATGAAATAGTCAGATACTATAAACAAATGAATACAATGTAACTGAGTAAAACTTACAATACATATAAGAGTGTTATCATTTGATCATACCCTGGAAGGTCCTGCATACCTGTGGATGAAAGCGCTCCTCCAAGGAGCCAGTGATCACAGAATGGGACTCAGAGGACAGCCTCTACATGGCCTTTCTTAAAAATCCCTATCACAGTAGCTTTCACTTGTATGCCCTCATTTTGAACTTTGCACAGCTGAAAAGCAAATATACCACACACAGATACTTTAATGAAGTGTGTGTGTGTGTGTGTGTGTGTGTGTGTGTGTGTGTGTGTGTGTGTGTGTGTGTGTGTGTGTGTGTGTG
>JBBPDB010004565.1:0-13462 GCA_037974465.1 Brachypetersius altus | reverse complement strand
TGTGTGTGGGTGTGTGTGTGTGTGTGTGTGTGTGTGTGTGTGTGTGTGTGTGTGTGTGTGTGTGTGTGTGTGTGTATACACCTTGGGCAGTGCAGCGCCTCTCCCAACGCCTCTCCCCCTCTGAGACGCGATCCCAAACGGCTGGGCCTGTGGGGGGGGTCTCTCACAGCCGTCTGCTACAGGGTTGACTACGCCGGTCTGCAAAGGCCCTGTGTATGGACCAGGGAAGGGCTGATAGAAGCCCATCACAGGGGGGCAGGGCGCAGGCATGATCTGGTAATAAGTGTAGTCATTGGAGACAGGCGGCTGTGGGGATGACAGGATGGGGTACGCCAGGTACGGACCACCGGGAGCAGCACCAGGCTGCTGCCAGCGCAAGTCTCCATTATACACAGGCAACTGCCTAACAAGAGAAAGAAACAGAAAGAGTTAGACAGAGAGAGACATAAAGAGCCAGAGACGGACAGAGAGAGAGAGAGAGAGAGTGAAAGAGTATGAACATAGAAGGGAGATGGAGAGGGAGAAAATAGAGAGAAGGAAGGATAGAGGGAGAAAGAAAAATAGTGAGAGAGAATAGAGAGATGGAGAGAGGATAGCGATATAGGGAGAGAAGAGAAAAAGTGAGGAAACAGAAGGAGAGATAGAAAGAGAAAGAAGGAACAGAGAAGGGTAGAAAGGCAGAGAGATAGAATAGATAGACATAGAGAGAGAAGAGAGATAGAGAAAAGAGCAAGAGAGAACAACCTCCTGGTTGTTATGAGCAGTACAAATTTAGCAGCAAAAAACACTTTCTAGATTCCACCGACTGCAGCCTTTAGTGAAGGACATCAAATCAATAATTAATCAGTGATCAAATAAGCCGATCCTGAAGATTTCAGGAATAATATTAGAAGAAAAGAGCAACTGTGCCTGTACAGTAAACTGTGAGGTGTCTTGTCACTCACACACACACAGCTCTACTGTGGACGCTTCCTGCTATTCAAAATGGACAGGAAGGAAAAGAGGCCGGATGTGCTGAAGACAAAGTCAATCTTTTTCACCCACACACACACACTAAAAACATTAAATCCAAACCATTCAGTGCAATCTAACAGTCTATGCTGAGAAAGTTCACACTAGAAACACTGAGTGACTGAAAGGTTTCAGTAATAACAGAAATACTGGAACGATGAGCATTCGGGACAAAATTAAGAATACTTTTTAAAATATTTCTTCAATATTTAAAATAACTTATAGTTTACTGTTCAACAGCAATGTTCAGGGCCATCAATAAGATGAACACATCAATAAGTGCTGAATGAAAAATTTTCCTAATGTACACTTCAACAGTGAAACCGTGGTGTGTGCGTGTACCTGTTGGGCTGGTTCTCCTGTACAAAGGGGTAGCAGGTGATGAGGTATGATGGGATGGGAGTCGGCTCTGCCCCCCCACCCTCTCCACACACACTCATGCTTAGCAGACCAGAGTCCACTCCTTTCTTCTGGGGAATAAACGGCTCCACCTCAGCTGACAACTTCATATCCTACACACACACACACACATACACACACACACACAGAGTGGTGAGAGAAACAGTAACATCAGTGTGTGTAGTCAGGTGTGTCTGACTCCATCAGCCAACATTCAGCACTACAGGCCCCAGGATAAGAAAGAAAAAAACCCACAGAAGTCACCACATATTCACACAATGTAGCTCCTAGTGCCCTAAACCAGGAATTCCTATTTCACCTTATTCATATGTATATCTGTCTGTGCTGAAGCAGATATAAGCCCACTCATTAAGAGCAGCGGTGTTATATAAAGGAGTGCATTTAATGAGGAACTTTGTGTGAACTTTTCTTTGTAGACTGTTCCAACATAACATTTGTGTTTTATGTTTATTATATTTTGCAAACATTATGTAATGTTCATTTTTGCGTAGGCTTGTGTGTATATTGGGGTGGGCATAGATAAATTTTTTTTTTATCTAGATTAATCTCATTGTAATCTTGGAATTAATCTAGATTAATCTAGATTAAAATGGTTCATTTGGATTCTGCCAAAGGTCTGAAGACCCACCCCCCCAAAAAAAAATGATCCCAATGCCTATTTTTATAGTGTAAACCATAAATATGCCTCCAAAGGTTCTCCCAGATCACTTTAATTTCATTTTGAACTCAGTTTAATACATTACCCTTAAAGAAAATATAAATAAAACCGAGGTTTAAATACGGTAAAGTCAGGAACGAGAGAGAGAGAGAGACAGAGAGAAAGAGTAAAAGAGAGAAAGAGAGAGAGGCGATCCGCACGCTCCGGAAAAGTCACGAATGAGAGAGAGAGAGAGACAGAGACAGAGAGAGCGAAAGAGAGGCACATAGAGTGTGCGTGCGCGAGAGAGAGAGCTATAAAGAGAGAGCAACAGAGAGAGCGAGACAGGTTTAAAACGAGCGCGATCCGGAAAAGTCACCAATGAGAGAGAGCCAGAGAGAGAGAGACAGACAGACAGAGAGAGAGAGAGAGAGAGAGAGAGAGAGAAAATCCACGCTAAAATATCAAGGTGAAAGTCATCATAGCTTGTGTAGTGTAGACCATGCTCCCAACCCAACTTGTGAATAGATTAACGTATTTTTTTTATCGCGCGATAAGAGTCTCACATTAACGCAGCACGTTAACGCTGATAACGGCCCAGCACTAATAGTGGCCCACCACTATAGTCTTTCTGTTCCTGCACAGTTTATCATGCATCATTGTTCATCACAGTTTCTGACTGCAGGGACGTTTTCATCAGAGGCATGTGGATGTGTAAAAGCCTCCCTGACCACTTTGTTAAGCTCGTCCCTTGCTGTACTATTAGAGGGTGTAATGACTGTGTCAGTCATCCTTTAGTCCTTCATCAGTGGTTGACCACGAAGCTGGATACTTTTGGATGATGGACTTTTCTCACCCCTGCATTGGCACTTACATTTATAAAAAGCCTAGTACCTCATACACCCGTATCAACACCACACAGACACTATCATGCCACTACCTTATCAGTGTCACTGCTGTGCTGAGAACAGGCCACCACACAACTAATATGAAGTTCCAGTGGAGGAGCTAGGCCTGTAGAGTGAATACTGCTCAGTGAATGTAGCTATTCTAATTCTTAATAAAGCAGACACTTATATGTGTGCGTGTGTGTAGGGTTATCTGTGGAAGAAGGGTCAGTTGCGGCGGAACTGGATGGAGCGCTGGTTCACCCTCAAGCCAAACTGTCTGGACTACTACACAGGAGAAGACCGCAAAGATCGCAAGGGCACCATCGTGCTGGACTCTTACTGTTGTGTGGAGGTGAGGTGTGTGTGTCTGTGTGTGTATATGTGTTTGTAAGTAAGAATAATGTGGCTGTAAAAAGCTATTGTGTTGGGTAATACCTTAAAATAGTATTGGGATGTACAGTAATACACCCCACTTGTGGCAGCCCACTGCATCACATGGTGAATGAGTTAAATACAGAGAGAGAATATCACACTGCGTACACTGCGTGAATATAAAGTCATTACAGAGTCTCTGGCCTGAGCTGAAACATGAACTGGGTATAAATATTTTCCTGGAGCAATATAAAAGTAGACAGACCACCCATCCTGCATTTTGCAGAACTGACCCAAATGGCCATTTTAAATACATTTGAAATATATTCAAAATATTTTCAACCACATAAACATAAAAAATGGTTCCTGTGCATTTGAAATGTGTTACAAGGAATAAAAAACTGAAACTGAAAATAACGGTGGGGAAGTCAAAGAGGAGACTGAAAGTCTAGCCCAGGAAGCCTTTAGGAACATGTGAGAAACGTAAGAAATGTAAAAAACTGCAAGCTTTCCTTTTTGGTAGCCTAAAAGTTCAGAAAGTAACAACATTTTCAGAAGTAAAACTGTGCGCAGCTTGTTTATATCATTCATTTTCCTACATGCAAGTGTTTACATGCAGATTTTCCTACAACACAGCTGTTGCCCTGCAACTAAACTATTCAGATCCACTCCTTCTGTAAAAACGTTATTTTGGAAATCCAATGTTTTTAATTGATTATTTTACTGGTTGCTTATATTGTTGTTTATAATGTCAAAAAGATTTCTTGCTCCAACATAAAAAGTATACCCTGTGTTGTTTTAATGCCCAATAAATATTTCAGCTCAGTTCAGTCATTCTATAGGCAGTAAAAGGGGCAGTCAACCCACAATGAAAAAATAACCAATAGCTTTTTTTTTACGTATTTCCTAAACAGTGCTACAGTAATCTTTAACATGAGGTCCTGAGAGACTAGGTCCTTCTGGAAAAAAAGGCAAGCTGTTTGAAATGTTTCCTTTCCGACAAATACAAAGGAAAATAACTACTGTTACTGCTAGAGAGCAGAATTCCTCATCTATATTTATAAGCCTCTACATGATTAGCAGCCACGATTTCATCACCACCATTGGGATTTCCAGTGATTGTGTTTGCTGGATATTGTAGTGAAAGAACATTTATTGACAAAAGCACAAGACAGGTATAAAAATGTGAATTCTGTCAAACCAATAAGGCTGAGCAATGCAATGTTGTGCTACAGGGTGCTGTTTAGCATGACAACATTACATACATTTGCCAGATGTTTGTATCCAAAGCAACACAAACTAGGTTTCAGAACAGTGTGAGAACTGAGGAGAGTTCTTAGGGCTAAAATCTTGATGTAAGAGTAGTGCAAGAACATAGAGAGAACATAAGGAGATGAGATGCTCACAGATGAGTCTTCAGGAGGTTTTTGAAAAGAGAGAGAGAGACTCTGCTACTCTGGTAGTCCACAGTGGCTCATTCCACCAGCAGGGAACTACAAAAGAGAAGAGTCTGGGCTGGGTTTACCTTGTGTGTAGCGATGGCAGAGCCAGACGATGTTCCTTGGAGAAGTGGAGGGAGCGAGTAGGAAAATAAGACTGAATGATAGGATTAAAGAAGCTGGCTGAAGACCCAGATGTCACTTCGTAGGCAAGAGTTAGTGACTAGAAGTTAATTCGGCCAGCCGTGTGTAGACAGTGTAGGTCAACAACCATGGCTTGTACCAGGAGTTGGTTGCCATACAAATTCAGATATAGCTGGATTTTCCTGATGTTGTACAAAGCAAACACCATGACCAAGAGATGCGGTGTGGTCAGAGAACGATATCTGGTCATCAATCAGTCCTGGGTTTGCCTTGTGTGTTGGAATGGCAGAGCCAGTTTTGGTAAATACACGTTTTAATTCAGAATACTCCTTTAAATGCTGTATTAAGTACCTGATAGGGTAAATATTTCAAAAACAAAACTAAAAAAATTTGGGACCACAGCTTGGAAACTTTGCATAAACTGAATAGGTTTCTGTGAAATCCCTAATGTGAAGTGCTGAAATAAATCAGCATGGAGTTTAAGTGAATGAGTCTTCTGTGTATTCTGCAGGTTCTTCCAGACAGAGACGGCAAAAGGTGTATGTTCTGCCTGAAAACTCTCTCGAAAACCTTTGAACTCAGCGCCTCGGACACCAAACAGAGGCAGGAGTGGACATCAGGTCATGCCCTGTCTTTATTCTTTCTCGTCTGTTTTGGTTTTATTTCACATGCTGCTCGCCTTTTCATTTGTGGCAGATTCAAAACCAGTTCTAAGACATTTCAGTTTAGGCATAATTAAAAAGTTCTGGCCGCAATTAAAAGACATTTTATAAGGAACAAATAACCTGAACTGCTTTCTAGAGCAGCTGAAATCACACAGAAAGAATGCCTGAATACTTTTGGACAATATTTCCCCAATTTTCTTTAGAGCAAATTTATATTTACAGTTATATTTATATTTAAAATTATATTTACAAAATACATCTGGGGTGAGCTGTTGCCCGGCCCAGAGTGAGCCCTGCCTCACGCCGGTTGACACAGAGATAGGTATTGGGTACCCGTGACCCTAGTAAGGATTAAACAGTTATAGAAAATGAATTAATGAATGAATTTATTAAATACAATTCGCTGTTCTGTGAACATATTAGAATTGTTACCCTAAATTCACAGCTAAACATTCTGTGTCTAAACATCATAGTGACAAGCACAGAGTTTGTGGTGGTCTGTTTAGCTGAATATTAGTCATATTTTTATGAAAGATGTAGCATAGTACAATTTCTGAGAATGTGGCAAAACCTTTTTCCATCAGCAAGGTTCATCCTTTTACTGCACAGTGCTGAAACTGTTCCAACCAAACCGAAACCTGAGATATTCAAAACCGTTCGAGTTTCTGTAGTATCTACTAATGTGGAAACTGAAAGGCAGTATTTTAAGACTAAGGGTTGTATTCTTCTTCATTCTTAATCCCTTTTCTTCTTACCATTTTACTTCCTTCTTCCTATTCTTACCATTCCTCCTCCTTCCCTTTGTCTTCTTCACATTCTTACTCCTAATTTTTTTCTTCCTCAGCTTACCATTCATCCTCCCTTTCATCTTCCTCTTCCCACTGATCTTCCTCTCCCTCTTCATCTTCCTCTACTACTTCTTCTTCTTACCTTACCTCCTCCTCTCCCTCTTCTTCTTTATACCATTCCTCCTCCCACTTCTTCTTCTTACCATTCCTCCTCCTCTTCTTATTCTTCCCATTCTTTCTGTTCCCCTTCTTCTTTTTCTTGCCATTCTTCCTTGTCCCCTTCCTTTTTCAACTTGTACCACATCATCTTTGTCTTCCTCTTCTTTGGTCTCTTCTTCAACTTGTTCCTCCTTCTTGTCTTTTTCTTAATCGTCTTCTTCCTCCTCCTCCTCCTCCTCCTCCTCCTCCTCCTCCTCTTCGCCTTCTTCCGCTGTTGATTATCATTATTATTAGTTTATCATTATTCATTGTTGTTAAAGCGTGGATTGATTTTTCCTCTACAGCGATCCAGACAGCGATCCGGCTGCATGCGGAGAGGAAGACCTCTCTCCATAAAGATCTGAAGCAGAAGCGGCGGGAGCAGAGGGAGTATAGGGAGAAGAGGAGGGAGGCAAAGGAGCAGGAGCTCCAGCACCTCCGAAACCTGCAGGAGGAACGAGAAAGAAAAATGGCAGAGTTGGAGCTCCTAAAGGAGGCGCAGAGACAGGCGCAAATACTTCTGCAGCAAGAGGAGGAGAGAAGAAGACAACAGCATGAAGAACTACAGCAAACACTGGAGGAACAACTCAGGGAGGCAGAGGAGGTAAGAGAGTCAGCTTTACACACACACACGAAAATGAAATGAGCTTGACCTATTTCCGCATCAAATAAAGCTGATGGCCTGGTGGTTAGGGAGTTGCCTCTGTGATCGGAAGGTCGTGAGTTTCCCAGGGCTACCAGTGTCACCACTGAGGTACCCTTGAGCAAGGTTACCCATTCACTGCTTCACTTGGTGAATGGGTAAGAGAAGTATTTTACACTGTTCACATTGTATGCTGTAGTGTGTTCACATGTGACAAATGGAAGCTTAACTCTATAAATAAATATTTGTAGCTAAGTGGCTAATGCTAACACTGAAGAGAAACCTGACTGTAAACACGTTCAGTGTAACTGTAGACATTTGTGCATGTCCACAACAGTGAAGTAATTTCATGTTAGTACAGCCTGTCTCACTGAGTGAACACGCGGCTCTGTGTTCAGTGTGAAGACGGTGTACGTACATTGCTATGCCCCCATTTTATTTCATAGATTCTAGTTGTTGTCAAATGTGCTTGAGCCACAGTATTCCGACAGTGGTTAAATGTGCTTCAAGACGTGGTGTAAAATGTGAATGATAAAAACAATGGCGAAATATTGTGAAAAGCAGGATAAGATACAATTCATTGATGTTATGATCGATTAATCTTTATATTCACGTGAAAACACACCACAGTGTGAACCTCCTTCTCTGCATTTAACCCATTTACCAGTGGGCTGCTGCCAACGAGCCGGGCCCGGGGAGCAGTGTGGAGCAGGGTACCTTGCTTTAGGGTACCTCAGTGGTGACACTAGCAGTTGGGATTTGAACCCACAACATGAAGTTTTGGTGCTTGGTGCTGTGTAGTTTAGCAATAATTATGCAAAAGTCACAAAGTAAAGCTGAGTATAATCAAGACAACCAAGCAGCCAGTTTGACCACTTTATGTTTGTACTGTAATAGTTGCATAAAAGAAGGACAATTCAATTATTTGAAATTATAAGACTTTAAATAATCAACTGTATTTTCATGGTTGTGACATGCCTGATAATAACAAATACAGAAATGGTTGCTATCACATAGAGGGTAACACCCTGCCCTCAAAACAGACTAGGGGTTGAATTCATTCGCTATACTGAACACCCTGTTCATCGCTACTATTAGCATCTGACTCGCGTGACCACTCTTTCTAGTGAATAAAGGATCAGTCTCTCTCACTGTGTTTAATTTCAGACAAAATTGAGTCTTTGTTTGTGTACATATACAAGTTATTACAAATGCATACATTGCATATACTGTTAATGCCACTTGTAAACAAATGGCAAATGAGGGGGGGGTAGGGGAGCTATGCAGTTGCTTTCGTGTCTACTGTGATGGTGCAGTTGATAAGATGGGCCTTTTTTGGTTGCTGTGTAAATGTCCATTTGTCATACATGAACACAGCACAACACAGTACACAGTCTGAAAGGCACAAAATTATTTCTCTGCAATAACCCATTCACCAAATGGAGTAGAGGGCAGCCAGGAACACAGCACCTGGGGAGCAGTGTGTGGGTATTTTGCTCAAGAGCACCTCAGAAGTGTCCCTGGCAGTCACTGGCAGATTCAAACCTATGACCTTCTGATCACAGGGGGAACACCCCAACCACCAGACCTCAAGCTGCCTCAAATACAGCCATGGAAAAAAATAAGAGACCACTTTTTCCTTTTTTTCTGTGCCTTGTTTGTACAATTTGTGTTAGTGTGTGTGTAAAACTCACAGGCCGCTATTCTTTTATGAACTATTGCAGTGTGAGCTGTGTAAAAAATAGGAAACGCCTCCATATGTGTTGTGAGTACAGTAGTGTTTGTAGAGCAGCTTTTCTATGTGTTGTATTCCAGCAGCTTCACTCCTGATTCATGATGTGATGAAACTCTTAACATCACTATTTTGTTGCAGTAGTAGAATTTCCAAGGTATAATAAAATATTTACATGTTCTATTTTTACATTTTCTCCAAACATTTCTTTGTTTGGAATTTTGAATCAAGTGTGGTTTATAGTGTATAAAACAACAGTGACATGCACATTTTACACAGACACACTTCCACAAATTACAAAAGCAATAATCAGAAAAAAATGATGTGATCTCATGGCTGTGTATCAGGACACTTCCGCATTCACCCTTTAAACATTTCATGTATCTCTGACCACGTCCAGAGTGACTTGATTATGCAGCACATAAAAAAGCTGCTATACAAACACTACTGCACTTACAACTCATATGGAGGCATTTCCTAGTTGCACAGCTCACACTGCAATAGTTTTAGATCACAACTGACTCAGTCTAAACTTATAAATAAAAAACTGAGTCTGCAAAAATGCCAAATCCCTGTGAAATCACTAATGTAGGAGAGCTCTGCACGCTCTCCTACAGCTCATTCAACTGCCAGAATGGAAATTTTATTTTATAATAAAAATTGCAACCTTAATTTGTTTCTGAAATATAGGTTTCTTCAAGAAAAGGATACAATCAACGTTAGGAGACTTAGCTAAAAGAGAACAAAATGCAAAAAACTGTTGCTACATATCAGGGGTGCATCTTAAAAAGTGTCTTACACTAGCAAATCAGAAGACGCAGAGATGCACGGTTTCCACTTACCTCGAAACCCAACATGTGCTAAAGGTAGTCTCTTTGTGGGCTGCACTGTTTGCCTGTGGCTAGCACATTCGATCATAAATTGCAATGTGAATCGAGGAACATAGTTGAACAGTGCACTGCTATGGTTATTTCCTGCTTTTTTGTACTTGCTGTTTGCTGCTGTTACATTATAAAGTGTGCAGATTTATTGTTTGTGTTGAGTGTGTATATATGGTTTGTGTTGAGTGTGTTCCTGTGCTACATGAAATGAACTGGTAGTGCAAAACTGCACTGTGAGATTCTACATTCTTGTGCTAGTTTTAACAAACTGGAAATGTTGTATTACATAAGGCACACATTCAGGCACATCTTGTTTTACTGCATCAATAAGTGTATTGAATCAGGACACCACCATATTACAGTGCCTATATTCTTGGTGTGTGTATGTGTGTGTAGGCCCGTGCGTCTATGCAGGCTGAGATGGCTCTGAAGGAGGCAGAGGCAGAGCGACAGCGGCACAGGATCAAGGAACTGGAGGAGCTTCAGCAGCGGCTAGAGGAGGCACTACACCAGGAGATTAAAGCCAGGCAGGACGAGGAGGCCTACAGATACACACAGGCCCGGTATACACACCTACACACACACCCAAAACATACATTACCCCATATATGCCCTCTCACTTAAACTAGCTATGGTATATTTTGGACATTCTTTCTTTTGAGTTGTTGATGCATGTGGTTTAAGCATAGGTGACTTTTTTCTTTTGTGTGTTGTATTAAAAAAAGTCTGTAACAATTTTGTAAGGAAGAATAATAGTGCCAAATATTTCATTTTTCCATTAAAAGTTGTCACTTAAGGTGGAGCAAAGTTTTGCCACCTAAAGCTTCAGTCTCAGTCACAGCTTCCTTAAATACAGATTAAATACACGAATAACAGAACAAATATTACTTCTGCCATGTAATCAGGCCTCTATTTCAGATATGGAGCACCATATCCACTTTCAAAGCCTTTCTTTTTCAGAACATAATGAAAACAGTGGAATGGTACAGCTGTGTGTGTGTGTGTGTGAGTGTATATATGTGTGTGTGTGGGGGGGGTTATATTATTACAGCGGTACAACTCTGTGTACGAATGAGAGTTCCGCTAAAACCGTTAGATGAAGTATCTCAGGAAGTGGCCGCAGGAAATGCTGGGCTTACACTGTATAACACAAACACACACCCTCTCATTCAGCATCAACACATCTCTCTCACACACACACACACACACACACACACACACAAACACATATAGTGAAGACTGATCAGTACAATAACTACACTTGGTTTAAATTTACTTCATGGCTTTATGTACGTCTGGAGTGTTTCTGCTATATTACTTCGGAATTTTAAGACAAATATAAATGCAGAAGTTGAGCTCTGTGTCTGGTGGTCTACTCATAAGAACCCAACCTGATTAATTCCATTACCACTCTTGTTTTAAAATGTTGAAAATTCGGAGACATTCTACCGTTTGCAGCACTGTGCTAACACACACACTTCCCTGTGCTTTAGTCGTTCATGAGAGATGTTTTTTGCTTGCATTGCGTAATATTTCACATGCAATTCCATCGCTGTAGCTTCATTCCGATGGCGCCATAGCACTGAGAAATGTCTCGCAAGTGGTGCATATATTTAATGCTAATAAATAACAGGCTGTGCGCATGGACTCCAGAAGACCATTGAAGGTGTGCTGTGGTATTTGGTACTGAGACATAACAGCAGATCCTTCAAGTTGCAAGGTGGGGCCTCCATTAATCTGATTAGTTTGTCCACCAAATCCAAAGGTGCTCAGAAATATCAATATCTTTTGAATTTGGACTTGAACTGTTGTTCCTCAAACCATTCCTGAACAATTTTTGCAGTGTGGCAAAGTGCATTATCCTGCTGAAGCAACAGCCATTACAGAATGCTGTTGTCATGAAGGACACGTGTTCTTGGTCTGTAGCTTTGTTTCGGGAGATGGTACAGTAACATTCACAGGAATGCCAGGACCCAAGGTTTCCCAGCAGAACATCACCCAGAGCGTCACACTACCTCAGCCAGCTTGCCTTCTTTCCATTGCGCATGGTGCAGTTCTGATACTCAGATGCCCATTATTGGCTCTTGCTCATGGGTGTTACCAAACTGCTGCTGTGGCTGCAAACAGGAGCATCTGATTCCGCCTGAATTCTTCAGTTGATAGGTGTGCTCCTGCTTCTTTAAGAAGTGGATAGGATTTGCCATCCCTGCTCTGGGTAGACAAGTCTGTGGCTATGGAGCTCCACACTCAGCAAACTGCCATGCACTGTGTGTTATGACTAGAGGTCGACCGATATTGAATTTTACAGATACCGATAGCTAGGTTGGTCCGTACTTGCCGATAACCGATAGTTTTTAAGGAGGAAAAAAATAAGTAAATTCTTAATTGGAAGTGATTATCAGCACTGTACAGTCTCAGATCAGGTATGTTCAATAGCCATCAGGATCTGCTGTATGCAATATTGATAACATTTATGAGAATAAAAGGTAAAGGTAAAGAGGTTCAACTTATCTGGACTCCAGCTCACATAGGTGTTTTGGGAAATGAGAGGGTGGATAAGTTAGCCAAGCAAGCGATAAAAAAAGATAATATTGAAATGACTATAAAGTTGTTAAAGGCTGAAGGGAAAAGTATAGTGTGGAATGAAGCTGTGAAAGAATGGCAACGGCAGTGGGATAGACGTCAAAGGGAGACATCTGTATGGCATCCAAAATAGAGTTGGAACTGGGGAGGGAGTAGAAGAGAGGAAACAGTGATGAGATTAATAATTGGACACAGTAACCTGAATAGTACGTTATACATTATTGCGAAGCATCCTACGGGCTTTTGTGAGGTGTGTCAGACACTTGAATCCATAGACCATGTACTCATGCATTGCAGAAGATTTGAAGAACAAAGGAGGAAAATGATGGAGGAATGGAGAAAAGATGAGTTGGTTGGGGCAGAGATAAAAAATGTGTTGGAAAAATGGGGTGATTGGTCGGGGCAAGAAAATTATTTGTAGTTTCTTAGTTAATACTGGTTTGATATGTAGACTATAAACTGTAGGCAGTGATCTGGAATTATCAAGGGAGGGTCAACCAGAAGGTGGCGGTAGTGCAACGCTTACGGATGCAATCTGCCGTTAAACACAAGAAGAAGAAATCGGGTAGTGACAGCCCTCTCTGGAAACGTATGCTTGGGCTGTTTGTGTCAGGAGAAGAGGCATGAGGTCGACAGCCACACGCTCGCTCTGGAAGCAAGAGAGTCAGCAGTGGCGGGCAAAGCGTGAGGAGGCAGGGGCTTGGAAGCCGTGTGCTCGTTAAGGACATGAGGGGGAGATCTCTGTGGAAGAGGCTGGGAGCACGAGCCTCCAGGAACAAGTTAGACAAACAGTTCCATCACCGTTTGCGTTTTCATTGCCACCTGGATTTATTTTGAACTGTGTTTTTTGAGTTTCGTGATTAAAACCCCCTTTCTTTGGAACTGTGTGCGTCCAGGCAGCTTGCGCTCTCCTTGCATGAACAGTATCACGTGTCAAAACTAAAGCACGTGCTTTTCAGCGATTTGCGCCTATAGAGGCGGTTCTTGCCATAGATATGTTGGCTCTCGCACTGTATAAGGACAACGGACTGTTCTCAGCCGCTTCAGCTCTGACGCAAC
>JBBPDB010004505.1:0-13468 GCA_037974465.1 Brachypetersius altus | reverse complement strand
CACATACACACACACACTCACATGCACTCTCACACGAACACACACACACACACACTCACATGCACTCACACACTCACACTCACTCACACACCTATACACACTTACTCACACTCACATTGACATGCAGACACACACACACACACACACACACACACACACACACACACAGATACACTTACACACACAAACACAATCGGACACACACACACACACACCGATACACTCACACACGCTGAAACACAATCAAACACACACACACACACAAACTGAGACACATCCAGACACACACAAACACATCGGCAAGCACACACTCTCACATAAGTGCATACACACACACACACACACGCACACACACACTAATACACATCCAGACAAACACACAAACACACACATCCAAAGAGGAAACATTTTCAAAACTGCATTGTTGAAATGCACACACACATCCTGGTTCCCATGTTGGTCTTAGACTGTCCTGACGCAGCCAAAAGCGCGAGCACAGTAACATTAACATGCACGAGCATAAATAATTCACTCCAGAAACACCAGCACATCCACCAGACTCACCCTGGAGCGAGAGCCCCGCCACGGAGCTCGGGGGACTCGAGAACACTCTTTAACTTCACGCGCGCGCTCCTGCGTCCAAACACGGAGACCCTGTGTGGGCTTGCGTGCGTGCGTGTGTGTTTGTGTGAATGTGCACGCACTGTCAGACCCACCTCGCGCCCCGCTCCTCCGCCGCGCGGCCTGATTTCGACATCAGCATGACTGTGCAACTCGCGCTCGCGCTCAACTTCAAACGCGACGTCAGCAGCCGTGCGCGCGCGCCCGGGAAAGCGAAAGTACGAACCGAAGCGGATTAATTATCAACTCCTTCTTCGTTTATTCACTGTTTTTCTCGAGAATGTTTTGTTTACCTCCTCTTTCTGTTCGCTTCTGTCTTTCCGTGACCGAAAACAACACGAAAAACTCTATAAGGGGAATTCCACAGTCCTTTCTCTTTACAGCGGAGGTGAACGACTCCAGGCGTCTAGTTTAAAGTTTAGCAAGTTTTTATTAAATAGCCACCATCTCTTCTTAGAGTTCAGATGCTATGTTGACGATGGTAAATGTACAAAAAAACTTAAAAATAGTTTTTTATTCAGAACTACTTTGCCTCACAACGCCCTGTCTTTATCCTTCCACCACGAGTGGACTTTAAATGAGATTTGGGCAAACTTTCTCTCAGAAATGTCATAAAACACTATCAGGCAGTGTATTCGTAACCATCTCGTATAATAATGTAAGGGAGATTTGAGAGGCGTTAAACTCTTTTCAGACGTCTGGCTCCATTCAACACCATTACAGCTTGTCCATTCTTACTTCTAAATGTGCAATTTAGTCTTGTTTACACATATATGTATATTTTTACTATACAGATGTGCATATTTATACTCCTAAATTTTATACTGTACATTTTATGCAGATTTGATACTGTACTGTACATTTTAATTTTTTAAAACTGTCTATTTGAACATTTTGTTGTATACTGTACTGTGACATAGTATTTAATTCTATTTTAGTTTATTCTATTCTATTGTTTTTCTTCATTTTTGCAGCTCTTAACTTTGTACTGTCCACTTTCTGCCATGACCAAACAAATTTCCCACTTAAAGATTTGTCGTATCTTATCTTAAATTGTTTCTTTGAACTGGACGAATTTTAAACCCACTCTGTTTACGTATTAACCATTAAATTAAGCAGAAATGAATTCAGCAGCCTTTGGGGATCTATAGGGCCTCCTTCCTCTATGGGGGCACATATATCAGAAAGCGAAAGCCACATTAAAGTTTCAGAATCGGTCGTTCTTTCTACTGCGCACATGCATATCTCCGCAACAAGCACGCAATGGGCAAAAAGGCTTTACTAGCAAACCGAGTGGATCTTTGATGACGGGCGAGATTTTCCCAGTAAACAGTCACCATGCCTCCCTATTCAGTTGTTAAACAATGTCTTCCTTCAATATAATGACAGCAAGAGTGAAAGTATGAGGGCTGGCAGGTTGGGTGACGTGATGCATACTGCTATCGCAGAAGACTACAATATGCCTCTAACCAGTTATAGTGTTTCTGACTGGGTGATCAATCACAGCTCCAGGTGAATTACTGGGCTGGGGTAAGGGTGGTGGACTACATACATAGTGTCATAGCAGAATCTGACACTATTTGCAGTAAATTTGATCGAGCCTGTTTGAATGTTTGAGTTGTTATTGGCTGGCAAGTAGGAGTGTATATTATCGTGTATATTAGCTCCTTAGCCTGTGGTAATGAGCTTTATAATAAAACAATGCTCTTTTACAATGTTGAATGCTATAATACACATTAACATATTTACTTGGCTAGCTGGCCTGTAGGGGTGTCTTGATTTGATACAGCAAAGATAAAGAGTGGCTGAAGCTCTGCCGCATATTAGCATATTACATGCAGCAGAGCTTCAGTAAGTCTTTATTTTTAATGTATTAAATCAAGACTCTAGGCAAGCACTAGGTTTTGATGAGTGTATGGACCATTTATAAAAACGTCCCAGTAAAATATAATTCTCAAGCTGCCTTGGTAATCCCGACCACACCCCCCCACCCCCACATTCGACAGGCCAACTCAGGCTACTAAACAAACGCCCACTGGGAAAACCCTTCTTGCCTTCGAGGGTGCAGTAGATTTGCTTGGACTTGTTTGGCTTTGAAAGCCTCTCACAGTGAAACCGCAGTGAGTCAGAGGATCCTCAGCATGGCATTCTGCAGCGATGAATCAGCACATCCACTCGCCCAGCGCCGGAACCCGCCCCACCGTTTCGAGCGTATAGATACTGTAGGCCATGGTATCTGTAGCAGATACTGCCGAGGACAAGCAGTGGGTTTGTGTCGGCTAAAGTGCACAGAGGCAGCAGTCAGCGTGACATTATCTGATTAAGGACAGACAGTAAGAGATCATTCTCCCCACAGCTTGTTGCTCGTAGGCCTAAGAGACGACAAGGACATGCGTAAAGCACATTCAGAGACACAAGGCAGCTCTGTGTCCCATTTGTTACAGGTCCAGGAGTAAATATCCTGTAGAATTCTTGGAAGTTCCTTTTCCTTGTTAGGTTACACCCAGCACTCTGAGGTCTGCTAGGTTGTGGCGAGGCCTGCTTTGTTGATTCCCGCCTCAGGAACTCATCAGTGTTTTGCATCGCCACCACATGCCTGAAGTTTGGGACCACCCAGAATGTTATTAGAAGAAAACATTAGAAATACTGACTGGTAACGGATTTATGTTGAGGTGTAACAATACATAGTTACATTCCATGAGCTCCCGCGTATAGTGAAGAACCGAGTTGTTGTGTTTTGGTAAAAAAAATGCCTATTTTTGTAGCGAAAACCCAAAATATTTCCCCAAATCTGCTCCCAGAACACTTCACTTAAAAATTTCATTTTAAACTCAGTTTAATGTGAAAGTGAAAGTGACCATTTTGTCATAGGTGAACACACCACAGCAACACAGTGTGAACAGCACGAAATTCAACCTTTGCATTTAACCCATTCACCAAGTGAAGCAGGGGGCAGCCAGGAGCACGGCTAGCGGTCTTGGGAATCGAAGCCACGTCTTCCTGATCACAGGACGAATGCCTTAACCACTAGGCTACCAGCTGCCCCCCATTATCCTTTAAGGAAATGTAAAGGTAAATAATTAAGAATCAGAAAACTTTATTTCCGTTAGCATTAGCGGTTAGCATTAGCAGCGTGCAAAGACTCGTACACAAAGGTTGAAATAACTCTCTCTACCCACATGTTTAGACAGAGCACAGCTTACGAATACTAAATAAACTGAAATAACTGTTGAAAATTGGGGGAGGAGGTTAAAACACTAAAATATGAGGACAAGACACGGAGTAGTCATGCTACATGCTGCAGCAGCTTCTTCTTCTTCTTTTTTTATGGTGGTTGACAACTTTTCAGTGTATTACTGCCACCGCTGGACTGGAATGCTGATCTGCATAAAACTGAGGGGTCACTGTATACACAGTAAGTGCAGTTTAATGGATGTGAAAGTTTATGTAAAGTTTTTTGTTTTTATCACAGGGGCACAGATTTGCTCCACCCTTTCCAGCAATTTTTGTGCCCAAACCCTCCCAGCACCTTTCAGCCTGGATACCGTTCTGGCTCTTTTTGAACTTCCAGCTGGTCCCTGCAGCCCAAAGGGAGAAAGATCTGGAGACGAGGGAGGACGAGACATCCCTCTCTAAATGCTTTGTTCAATTTTGAAGAATACTTGTTGAAGGAAGAGATTTTGTGCAGTTATGGCTAAATATGTGTTACAGACTATAAAATACTGGAAGTCAGTCAGTTGCACTTTATTTTTGGTTTTTGGGTTTTTTTTGGAGTGAAATATTAGCAATGCAGCTACACTGGCTTCCGGTAAAATTAGGAATCAGTTATAAAATCCTTCTCTATACATTTAAGGGCGTCCATAAGCTTGCTCCTCCATATCTGTCTGACCTTATTCACATTGCCACTCCCTCTCGCTCCCTCAGATCTTCTTCTTCTATTCCCTCTGCTCATCTGGTCACTATGAAGGGCATGTTGCTGTGCTGCCCCCAAGCTTTAGAATTCCTCACCCCAGACATTAGAAATATTACTTGTTTTTATCTTATTATATTAATACAAAATATTACTTGTTTAGACATCTGAAGAGTGTAATGTCTCTTAAAGCCCCTTTACATACATGAAATGGTTATAAATTAGTTTCCTGATGCCAGAGAGATGTTTATAATGTTTTCAAGAGGGGTTTGGTGTGATTTTTAAAATCTATTCATGGTGTTGTAAGGCTCACACAGATTTTATCTGAGAACGAAGCTCATAGTTTTACACGGAAATCCTCACTACAGCGCAGAAATTGCAATTATCCTCCACCTTTTTGCTTTTTTTGTGGCAATAAATATATTTTTTCTGGATGTTTTCACACAAGGGGACTCAGGGCAGACTGTAGCAGACCTGGAAGCATTAATCACTCACACCCTGCAAACTCCACAGTTAGGTAGATCTCCAGGAGACCTTTCCAACGAGCACTCATTTGTATTTTTAGCCCCAGTAGATCAGGAGTTATTTCCCAAAAAACGTTCACCTCACCACGGTGTCCCAATTCCCGCAACCTGCCGAGTTGCATATCTCGGCGGGGAATTTTAAATTAAAAGAGGCATCATGGGTTTACCTTTACATTTTCTTTAAGGGCAATGGATTAAACTGAGTTTTAAATTAAAGTAAGGTGTTATGGGAGCGAACTTGAAGGCAGATTTAGGATTTATACTATAAAAATATTTTTTTGCATTTTTTCACTATACATGGGTGCTCTTGGAATGTAACCCCTGCGAAAAGCGAGGGATTACTGTACCACCACTGGGTTCCTGACCTTTAACCCCAAGTTGCTCCAGGGAGACTGCCCCCTGTGGTTAGGGAATGGAAGTCGCTTTGGGTAAAAGCGTCTGCTAAATGCCGTAAATGTAAATGGAGCTTCACTACAGGTCACACACACCCCCACACACGTGCACAAAGGACCTTCTCCATACCTCACACACACGAGCTTCTCCACATCTCACATTTACACAGGAGTTTTACTCCAGCTCACACACACACAGGCTTCACTCCAGATCTCCCTTTCTCTCTCTCTCTCGCTCTCTTTCTCACACCCACACCCACACACACACACACACAAGAGCCTCTCCCCTTCCAGGAAAACATGATATATGAAGCAAAACTTCCTCGTTCAAGTGTCCCGCCCTGCGAAGAAAGAGAGGAACTCGGTCTTCAGAGTCGACGTGCATTTCTAAATCATGCCCAAGAACGCGTGGGACCTCCTGTGCGGGAGTCTGGGTGACCTGGACGATGCCCAGTTTAAGAAGTTTATCAACAAACTGATTGACTCCCGCCAAGGCATACGGAGGGCTGACGTTCAGGGCAAGGACCGCGAAGATGTCTCGAGCAAACTCGTAGACAA
This sequence comes from Brachypetersius altus, assembly GCA_037974465.1. Lineage (NCBI taxonomy): Eukaryota > Metazoa > Chordata > Actinopteri > Characiformes > Alestidae > Brachypetersius > Brachypetersius altus. Next base: position 7,463 of record JBBPDB010004505.1, on the reverse strand, counting down.
GTTCACGAAGCAGTGCGCGCTGGTGGTGACGGTGCAGCTGCTGAAGGAGCTCGAATTCAATCAAGTAGCGGAGGACCTGGAGAGCGATGCAGCAGGTGAGAGGGCTTCGGCACTTTTAGAAAGAGCTAAAAGAAAAAGCCAAAAAGATTTTAGTTTTAATTTTCACTTTTATATTCGCTGAACACTTTATCAGACCCTCTTCCGTACAGCCCAGTATAAGCAACCATAAAGTGTTTCCAGTAAAGTGACTAGTCAGTGGAAGCATGAGGTGTTTCTGTTAAAATGGCCAGTGAAAGGAAGCACAAGGCGTTTCCAATAAATTGTCCAGTCAGTGGAAACACGGTATTCCTATTAAAGTGGCCAATGCGTGGAGATACGGTGAATAAGGAATAGATAATTATACTTTATGTACATTGTATAGAGAGTTCAAAAGGTTTTAAGGCATCAATAGATACTTCTCTCTTTTAAAAGTGACGTTAATGCAGAAACCCTGTTCCTCAGATACCTCTGGACCATGTTGTTTGGTTTTCTTTGTGAGGGTGAACCCCAAGAGCTGAACCTGAACTGTGTCTTGTGTTTTTCAGAAATTGGATACTCACTGTCTGCTGAAGCAGGTGAGCCAAGCTGCTGTTCAAATGAAAAACCTCCACATGCACATCTGGAATTCAGAGCTACCAACAGGATTACATACTTTTTTAAATATAACATGTTGCCTTTTTGTAGTGTTAATGTTAAAATGCAACGCACTTACTGACTTGCTTATTTTTAAGCGGATTACCATAATTATATCAATAACCAATTAAAATCCAGGCTTATAGCGAATTATTCAGCATCTGTTATGAATTATTCTTCATCTATCTTCATTATCCAGTATCTACTATAAATTATTCAACATCGACTAGGTTATTTAGTGTTTAACATGAATTATTCAGTGGGGACTGTAAGGCTTACATAAGCGTGTATATGGTCTGCTTTAAGGGGTTAAAGCTGATGTGGGAAAAAAGGTTGGAGGAACACAGATCCTGATGAGATGTTTATGGTTGGATGCACTGAGCTGAAATTGTTGTTTCTGTATAAAAAAGGCCCTGACTGGTATGTTTTATCTGTTTCAGGCCGCTCTGCTCCCCAGCCTCCCCAAGACGACACTGTAATTCAGTCCCAGGGGTCTGGAGGGACCGCAGGTTCAGGAGGGGCCATAGGGTCACCACCAGGTGGTCTTGACCAGCCAGACTCTTGTTCGGAGCTCAGACTAAGTTCCCCCTCATTCAAAGATACCATCTTCAGAGATAATGGACAAGAGGTTAGTTTCATTATGGATGGACCAGTCACAATGTACCAAGATTACTTGCGTTTTAGATTGCACTAAACTTATTAGAGTAACAACAGAATGTTCTATCATGGCATGTGGCTATAGGGGGTTTATAAAATCAATTACTAAATCTTAACAGGCAGCCATGCAACAATATAGAAACATTGTAAAAGCAAAAAAAAAAGCACAGAATTTCCGTGTTATTGTTGTGATTTCCGCGTACAACGATCAGTTCGGTTCTCAGAAAAAATCTGCGTTCGCATAAAAACGGGGGTTACTGTATTTGTTAGAAATTTTTTAATTAGTTACACTTCTTGTCTAAATACTTTTGAGGGATTCTAGCTCATTTATAGCAGATAGTAATTCATACTGAAAATGAATGGACAGTGGATAGTTAATAATTCGTAGTGGATACTGGATCATTCATAGTAGAAAGTAATGCATACTGGAAATTCACTTATTATGGATCTCATATTATAATGGATCTCTTTAATTTATAACGTTCTCTTGTCGGGGGCAGAGCCCCCTGCTGGGAGCCCCTCACTATCCTCTCGGGCAGAGCCCCCTCCGGGGAGCCCCTCACTATCCTCTGGGGCAGAGCCCCCTCCGGGGAGCCCCTTACTCTCCTCTGGGGCGGAGCCCCCTCCGGGAAGCCCCCTTACACATCTCTGGGGCGGAACCCCTCAGTGTACTTCAGGACCCAGCTTCTGTAGGCTCTACTAGTGGGGTGGAGGGATCTAACTGCAAGAATGAAAGGCCCTGCTGGTTTTAGGCTCCCTATCATGGGTCTTTCCCTCCCTGCTGTGGTCTTTAGTGCCCCTGCTAGGCATTTTAGCGGCCCTACTACCCGGCTCTCAGCTTTAGCGAATTATCTAGCTGGTTTGGGACCTCAGCTATGCTAGCCACCACTTTGAGGGCCTCAAACACCTTGCCTACCCCTACAGGGGCCTCGTGGCTAAGTTAACCCCCTCTAGAGCAACGGCTCGCTGGTCCAGTCGAGGGCTCACCTTAAGAGGCAAGTCGGGCATGAGCCTGAGAGGAGGAGCGCTGGAGGAAGCCTCGGATTTCAAGGGCAGTTTGTGAACGGGTGGAAGACGCAAGCGACGTGGAACCCCACACCTCCTTTGCCTCAAGTCTAGGACAAGGCTGTCCACAATGCGCTCTGGAGCTAAAATCGGGGATCCGTCGACCTGACATATTTATGGAGCGAGTGACTGTATGTTCAAGCAGAGCTGCTAATATGTGTTTGAGATGAACAGAGTATATAAAGCTAACGTTTGCGTATGTGTTCCACAGGTTTACCCGGTTCTAGAAAAGGGTGCGAGGACGCGTTTGGCTCTGCTAATTAACAACATCAAGTTTGATGACAGGAGTTTGAAAAGGTTCTTAGCAAAGAGCGACGGGGAGAAAATGGAGAAACTGTTGCAAGGCCTGGGATACGAGGTGGTAAAGCACACCAACCTCTCCGGCCAGGTGTGTAAACAAAGCGAGTGTGTGTTTACATTCTCTGGGGGAATTAGTTGGGCTCTGGAATGACAGTAGAATAAAACAAATTATTGCTGCCTTTTAATATAATAGAATGCAGCCCTCCTGCTGCCTCACAGTGCTTGAACGTTGGATCATATACCATAAATGGGCTACTTTAAACCCTTTCAACATTATTTAATAACCGTTCTGCTCCTATAAGGGCACATTTACATTGCTTGTACCTTGCTGAACATATTGTGCAATTTTTCTATGAGTGTGTGCCATGCCAGTGCATGACTGAGCCAGTTTTTATTCTGCAGGAAATGGATGAGGCAGTAAAGAGCTTTGCTGGACGGCCCGAGCACGCAAAGTCGGACAGCACCTTTGTGGTCATCATGTCCCATGGCATGAGAGACAAAATCCTGGGGGTCCACTACAAAATTGAGAGTAAAACAAAACCTGACATCTTCCCCATAGATAATATCTTCACACACCTGAACACGGCGAACTGCCCTGCTCTGAAGGACAAACCCAAGATCCTCCTGATTCAGGCCTGCAGAGGAGGTACCTCTCTCATCTCATGATTTCCAAAAGTTACCCCATGATTACAGCTCAGCTTTTAGAAGAGCAGCTCAACTGTTCGTTATTGTTGCTAACAAAGACAAATACTTACCTTGCATCTTCCCTTGTCACACGTTAGTTGGTCATGCTTTAGAGAATTTGGCAAAAGTCCCATTGAGAGTATAGAGGAACTGTAGCACTAATCAGAAGATCCATAACTTAATCCTTAGATTAAGATTAATCTGATTTCAACAAATAAAATGGTGTAAAACAGTCAAAAACAATGACAGCAATTTACCGTGTATTGTGCTGCTCGTGTTCTAAGGGTTAAGAGATCCAGCGTTGGCCTAGAAAGGACAGGAGGATCTTCTGGTCGACTGTGTGACCAGTAAGATCACGGATCTTCTCAAGATGCATCAGTAAGGGAAAGCTAATCAAACTGAGGCTTTGATAGTCAAATTAAAGTGAACCTTCTTCTTAGAGTAGAGGCACTAATGCATTCCACAGACTGCAATTAAGACATCACACTCTGCAGCATGGATTTGTTAAACTGAGCTTCAACGAGTGTCTAGGTGTATAAAGGTATGTAGGCGTATAAACTCCACTTACAAGAATGTTCCAAAAATGTATTAAAAACTAAAGTGTAATTTGGTATCTAACTCAAACCGCTATTTAACAAGCAAAAGGACAAAGGAAAGCTTTTTTTAAGCGTTTTCACTATTTAGTAAACATTTAGAAACATTTAAAATGTAGTGAATGATGCTTAAAACACAAAAGTTGGGCAGAGACCAGTAAGACTGAAAATGCTGATCTTGGCTTGTCCATCAGATATAACTACATGAATGAAGGATCACCTCCTACAGCTAAATCTCATCAAGACAGACTTCAGGTTATCCCAGCCATACCTTATATTCATCACAATATCAGTATAAAAGTCGCCTCACTGTGTCCAGGGTGCTGAGAAACCCGTCATGACTGATCATTAGCTATCCATCTCTGACCGCACTGCATCTCTCTCCAAGTCAGTGCACTTTGCCTGGTGCAACTTGTCCTCAGGGAGAGTAGAGTCGTCATCTAAAAAAAGGGGTCAGGAGGATGCCCAGTTCATTTATAAAGTTACCAAGAGGGCCATAAAGGAAACACCATCTACGTGAGGGAGGCAAACCTGTACCCCCTACTCTGCCTGTACATTTCTAAATGTGTTTGTTTAACAAATAGAATGAAGTTAATCAATAAAAGACTCTTTTTTTCTGTTAAACAAAGGTTCAACTGAAGGACCAAATTACACATTCTAGTTTTCATTGCATTCCATTACCTTTATGGCCACACATCAGTAGTTATGGAGGAAAATGTTTGTGGGAGGAGCCTGGAATACACGAATAGGGCAACATAATCATCCAAATACTCTGCTCAGGTGAGGGTGGTGCAGTCTGGGTTCCTGACAGTGAGCCAGTGAATCTTTGGGACATGGAGAGTGATGACTGGGAGCACAAGGAGAAGGATTTCATCTCCTTGCTTTCGTGCACACCAGGTAACCCCCCTCCCCCTTTCCCCCTTGAACACATTAAATATTTACATTTAGAGCATTTATCGGACGCTTTTATCCAAAGCGACTTCCAATTCCTTACCTACATGGGACAGTCTCCCTGGAGCAACTTGGGGTTAAGGGTCTTGCTCAGGGACCCAGTGGTGGTGCTGAAGGTAGGATTCGAACCCACAACCTCTTGGAGGCAAGTATCCTACCCACTACGCCACTGCCACCCCATATCTATATTTGGTTTATCCTTGTTGGACTAAGTCTAAATTTGAAAAGTATTCTTATGGATAACCATGCTTTTGGTTTATCCAGTAATGAACTGAATGTGGCCTCCAGTTCAGTCCATAAATATCGAAACATGGTACTAATACATGAAAAAAAATCAGTGATAATTTCTGTGAGGGCTCTAATAGGGTTTTGCTAGAAAGCTAGAGCTAACAGCATTGTTCATATTTTAACTGTTTACAAATGTAAACTAGTTTCTGTGTGTGTGTGTGTGTGACAAACATATGAATATGTCTCATATGAAGACTCATATGAATGAGTCTTGATAGAGCTGCTGCCTGACACGCACCCACCAGTTAGACCGTATGACAAATGCCCACAGGTTAGACCACCCCTCAATTTGCAGTTATAACAGCTTTCACTCTTCTAAGATGACTTTCTGAGGGAACTTGCCCTCTAGAGAATTTATCTGGGTCACAATCTCCGTTCCAGTTCATTCCAAAGGTGCTGGATGGGGTTGAGGTCAGGGCTCTGTGTGGGACAGTCCAGCATGTCTTTATGGAGCTCGCTTTGTGCTCTGGGGCAGAATCGTACTGGAATAGAAAAGGTTCTTCCTCAAACCGTGTCCACAAAGTTAGAAGCATGGCATTGTCCAAAATGTCTTTGTCTGCTGAAGTGTTCACTGGAAGAAAGGGGTCTTGGCCAAACCCTGAAAAACGGGCGTGTCCCAATACTTTTGACCCTATAGTGTATGTAAAACGATACATGAAAGAAAAAACAAACCTATAAAATACAAATATAACTACAACTAACAATGCTGAGGTTTTAAAAAGTATGTTTTAAAAGGGTAGATGATAGAAGAGAAAAGAAATATAAATACATAAAGAACACAATTAAAACTTAGGAACACTGAATGAAAGACCCGACAGAAATCTGAGAGCAGGTTGTTCCTGATTAGTGTTTGTAAATTAACTTTGGCCGCTGGGACGAAGGGCATTCCATCCCTTATCAGTGAACATACATTTATGATCGGATTATGTTTTTACTGCGTTCTGTACGCTTTGTTTACCTTTTTCCCCCAGACACCAAAGCCTACAGGGAGCAAATGAAGGGAGCACTGTTCATCAGATTCCTCGTGGAGGTGTTCAACGCTAACGCACGTGAGGACCACGTCGAGGAGCTTTTCCGACAGGCACGTCCATCACACACATTTAAAAATCCTTATCTTTATATTAATGCCGTTTCTTGCAGCAGGCTGATGTTCTCCCTTCTGTTTTAGATCATAGGGAGGTTTAAGGGATTCTTCACGCAGATGGTGTGTAAAGATCGCACGACTGCGGGGAAGCTATTCTACCTCTTCCCCGGACTCTGAAGCATCAGGGCTTTCCAGGCTACTTAAAAGTTACATGGCATTTTCTATTGGTTTTCATACCGTTTGATAACTGAATGCTCTATAAGCTCAAGAACAGGTTTTGGCAAGTGTTCAAAACTTTGAAGGACTGAAATTACAGTTACACAAACAATCTGTTATCAAGCCAAAAGTGTGTGTGTAAGGGGTGGGGTTTGGTTTGGTTTGGGGGTGGAGGGGAGGTTAGAGGATGCCCAGGTAAGATAAACCTTTATTATTTGCTTGGTCACGGCAGAAAGTGGACAGTACAACGTTAAGGGCAGCAAAATTTGAGAAACAATAGAATAGAATAAAATACGATGATACAGTACAGCATAAAATAAAATCTTCAAATGTACTGTCTTAAAAATATACAGTATAAAATCTAGGAATAACGTTAGGTTTAGAGCCCCCCCACATAATATGTGTTTGAAGTGTTAATCTATGCGTATAATTACATACTAATATGTGAAAAAGACAAACCTATGTGTCTGTATGTTTGTTAGCATTAGCATCCATTTGCATTGATCTATGCTTTCTTGCATCAATTTACCCAACATACAACACAGTTTGTTACAGGTTAAAGTGTGGATGCCAATTTATCTGAAATTGCTGTGTGGAAATGCACCTCTTTTTTAGTGTAAAGTGTAAAGTATAACCTGATTTAATAGCATATAGACTGATGCTAATGTGTGCGAGAAGCCTTTTGTGCAGAAGCGCCCTCTAGCGGCACCGCGCGCGGGCTCGTTTTGAAATCTAAACTTTGCTACTTAACTATTCCTCCAATTATGAACACAGAGCCAAAATAATCAACTAGTCATTTTTACTAACATGTCAACTATGTGCATTATGAACACAGAGCCAAAATAATCAACTAGTCATTTTTACTAACATGTCAATTATGTGCATCTGTAATCTGGGTGACTCTAATGCAGTAGTTACCAAGAACGAGCTATATTGAGCTAGCTTAGCAGTTT
>JBBPDB010004488.1:0-13472 GCA_037974465.1 Brachypetersius altus | reverse complement strand
TGAAGTGTGTTCAATAACTAATGTTAGGGAAATCTGTTAATGTTTTGTTGCGCGTTTCTGAAATAAAAAAAAAAAATTTATATATATATATATATCGGCCGATATATCGGAATATCGGATTTTAAAACCAACAAAAATTTGTATCGGCATCGGCCTTCAAAATCCTTTATCGGTCGGGCTCTTAACTTTTAATTGTCATTTTAAAGTTACATTTGTTTAATACCAAAGTACTCAGTATTATTTGTATCTATAATCTACATTCGATAACGAATAATATTCTTTAACATCTGTTTTGTTGGCGACGGAGACCAACACATCGTCTGTTTCATGCTATCGGCTCAAATGCTAACATACTGTGGCTGCATTGTTGCGCATCATGCGTTGTTTACTTGCTTGCTACAGGCAGCTAAAAAGCCTCGTTTGTCCATAAAAAGGTGTGTAGATAATTAAAACTGTGTCTCAAATAGTCATTTCTATACCAAAATGACGACATTTTCAACCCTCCCCATCCCTTTTTGTGGTTCATGTCACACATTTGCTCCAACAGAAAACTGCGACAGCTGTAGCGCAGGGAGTGGCAGGACATCTGATAGAGAAGACTGGCTTTGTGTCATAACTTACATTCCTCGGCTGAATCCAACCAGGATGGTTACCCAGTTAGCAGCGTGGCAATCGGCCAAACAGAACAACTGATTACGACAAGAGTGCGCACAAAGCCGTTCCCAGATACAGCTATCATGAGATAAACTAAGAACCTGAGTCACCTGACTCACACCGCACTACACTCAACACACAGCTTTCACAGGCTATCAGCAGCGGTGCTAAGCATTATTTACTTCAGGCACATCACTAACCAGCATTAAGAGCACAGAACACCACATTTACAAACACGCCGTACTTAGAGTCTGGACTATAATGCAAGGCATTCACTGGCAGCATAACCATAACTCAGCCATGACGACTGTACTCTCCTGTGTGCCTCCATATCATAACACTTTCAGCTTTTGCTTCTTCTCAGGTACGTTAATGAAAAGAGGAATCCACTTTTTACTTAATTTATATTTCAGTCATTAACATTGTTCGTAAATTCTTCTTTCACTCAGTTCCTCTACAGATTGGTCACTCATATCCTGTGCTGACAGCACTAAGAAATTCTAGTTCAGCCAGTTCTAGTTCTCCAGAATGGAGCATTTTACAGCAAAACTGGCAAAAAACCTCTATTAGTTCTAACATAAGATGAAAAAGTACGTGTAATATCGATACTGCTTGCCAATACTAATACGTCAATACTCTTAATAATGCTACTTTCCATAAAGCCGAGCAAAAACCAAAGACCTCACATTAAACAGATGAGAAATAGTTCATTTGTTACTACTTTTCAGGGAGAAATAATGAGGGATAGATTGTTCTCCGAGTATCCTGTACATGTATAATGAAGGAGTAGCGATCGCTACAAATGTACACAGAACATCATTAAAGCACTACCCACCTCTGGACACCTTTTACCCAATAAGCATCGCGTTTCAAAGCCTGTTGTCTGTAAGTCCCTGTGACTCCGTGTCCCATCAGAGAGCGCTGCCAGGGTTTTATTTTCCTGAAGAACAGGGGTTCGAGTCCCATGTTCACCACAGTGATGCAGGACAGTGTTTTTATACAACCGCTAGGGCGGGACAATATATAGGCTAGGAATTATTGCGATATTAGTCTCAGCAAATCTGATATCGCAGAAGGAACAAATGATTCTCTAACCAATCCCTGTGTTTCTGACCAGACGACCAATCACAGCTCCAGGTGAGTTACGGGGAGTTCTGATGAATCAAGGTCCACGTATAATTAACAAAAAATCACTAATCTAACAAAAAATGGGCAGAACAAGGAGATATGTTCAAATGCCTTTTAAAATGGTTTCACAAACAAGCTATTTTTGTAGATTATATACACAATGAACTGTAAGCCTAGCAGAAAAGTGTAAGCCTAGCAGAAAAGTGATGGTATGTCCTCCCATGTGCAGTATTATATATTATAAACTCCAAGCAGCCAATCACATTCCTCAATCTCTTTCCACGTGCTGGAACGGACCATTTCTGCACAAGCAACACATGTACGTGTAATACTTTGCTGCCTAGTGCAGTCTTACTTGGCAAAGGTTTACATATTTGCAAGTAGAAAGCTTATTTGTCTTAAATCGACCTACACAACATTTTAATTAGATAGTTTATTGTTTACATTGCCTTTGTGTAAGATACAGCCACTGTCCTATGCAGCAGTGCAACTGCAATACTAATATACTATATGGACAAAAGTGTTCGGATCTGTGACCGTTACACCAACAGGAATTTTAATGCCGCTGCATTCAAATACATAAGGCTTTATGTGGAGTTGGACCAGCTTTGCCTCATCACATGACAACTGGATGGCCTAGTGGTTAGGCAGTAGCCCTGCAATCAGAAGCTTGGGGGTTCAAATCCCAACTGCTACTGTCACCACAGAGGTACCCTTGAGCAAGGTACCGTCCCCAAACACTGCTCCCAGGAGGCCCTCATTGGTGGCAACCCCCTGATTTATTTGGTGAATGCATTAAATGCAGAGAAAGAATTTCAGTGTTGTGTGGTGACACATGACAGTATAGCATAATAAATTAAATTGGAAGGCTTTCCACAAGACTTGAGTGTTTCTGTGGGAATTAGTGCTTGCTCATTCTGCAGCTCATTTATGAGGTCAGGCACTGATGTTGGATGGGAAGGCCTGGCTCACAATCTCTGTTCCAGTTCACCCTAAAGGTGTAGGATGAGGCTGAAGTCAGGACTCCATGCGGGCCAGTCAAGTTCTTCCACATCCAGCTCTTCCAACCAAGTCTTTATGGACCTTACTTTGTGCATTAAGCATTAAGCCTGCCCTTCACTGGAAGTAAGGGTGCTAGCCCAAACCCTGAAAACAGATTTCTCCCAATACTTTTGTTCCTGTAGTGTATTTTGTCCAATTGCGTGCAGCACTGATGTATCCATGTTGGATGGGATGGAAAAAAGACCAAAACCGCGCCTTACATTGGAGATAAACACTCCAATAAACACTGGAGAATACTGGAGAACACCCAAAGGCACAAATTAAATCTACATTTGACGCTTAAAGTGGCCAAACCCTGAGGAAACGACATTTGAAAAATTCTGCAAGTAGTCAGGTTAGGAATGTAAACAGAGCCCGGACCTGTCAGCTGACCTGGCCATTACACGCTATAACGTTATAGAGAGGAACAAACGGACGGTTAAGTCAATAAACAACGTGAATACTTACATAAATCAATCCAAGTGAACCAACCCTTCTGAAAATGCACCGTCTGTCTCACAATTACGCTCAAACTAGCTTTAATGCTAAACGGAACGTCACCACATTGGCTGAACTAGCAAGAGTTAGACGTTTCAGTGTCTCAAACATGACTTTGACAGTCTTTATAGGAGCAGGTTATAAAACCATACTGTGTCCCTCTTTAGCCGACATTTTCCGGAAAAAGATTTAACAGCGAAGTTTATCGTAAGATATTAGGTGTCCCGTGGGCTAGGCTAAAGCCTCGGCCTCAGGTGGAATGGACACCCTCGAATGGGCGACGCGAGGGCGGACAGGCTGTCATGAAGAGGCCGGTTGACGTGGACGTGGCAACGTCAAGGAAACGCTCGTAAATTCGTAAGAGACCAAGAGGTCATCAGATGAAGAAGTATTAACGGATGTGTGTGTAAAAAAGAGGTGCATTAAAAGTACCTTTTTCTTCGCTGCAGCGAGTTTAATTTGCCTGCTCTGGTCTGCCATCCTCTCCTAGCCGGGCGAGAGACCACGTCAGCAGAGCAGGATCTGCATCCGCGTCCCGGACTCTCCCCTCTCCTCTGAAAACACAGTCTCTCTCCAGGAGGACTTCTCAGCTCTCCAGCCCAGGCTGCCCACCCCACATCACAAACACCCTGCAAAATCAACCCGCAGTCATAGAAAAAGCACAAAAACAGGCACTAAATAATAACTCAGGAAGCAAGACACCACCCGGTTCACAACAGTGCGTCCTGCTGCCACAATACAAGACCCCTGTCTACTCGACCACCCAGCTCCGCTCAGGGATCTCAGTTTCAGATTAACACATCTACAGGATTTACATGTAAGGATTTGCAGCTTTATTCAGATAAAGGGACTTTTATTACTCACATATGATGGTTGTTATTCAAATATATAATATTAGGGAGACACAGTAAGACCTTTCCACTAAAAAGGAGAAAATTATCTTTTAATTACTTTTTTTAATATGTATTCATTTATTATGACTATAATAATAATAATAATAATAATAATAATAATAATAATAATAATAATATCATTTCCCTGATTCACCTCACCAGGGGCTGTCACTAGCTGTCACTACAGCACAGCACCCGTTTAAAAGTCATCACCCCAATAAAATAATTGCATAATATTACTCTCACTTTGTGCAAGAGTGGGTTTAGGACAAGGTCAGACTAATCCCAATTACTTTGTTTGAGAGAGGTGAAAATACAGTAAGGTGCGAACTATTGGGGCGTGCTTGGCCCCTTCCAGTGAATGTTTCAGGAGGACATTTCGCACAACGTCATGCTTCCAACCTCCTTTTATAGCTGTAAAAGCGTAGCCAACTCCATATCAAAGTCTATAAATATAAGTATTTGAATATAATGACATTAAAGTTGGTGTCGTTGTCAGGCGTCCCAATACTTTTGTCCACATAAGTGTCCTGTTTCTGGACAAGCTTCGCTTTTGACAGGTCAGGAAGCCCCGCCCACGACAGCTGCTGCGGGGTGCAGTACGCGTGCGCGGTAGATACAAATAGGGTGGCGGTAAGCACAAATCGTGAAGCTTCTTAAGAAGTGAAAGTAAACCTTACATGTGAGTTACAACAGTTTGTTTCTTTGCAAATACGTACCCACTTTGTTTTTTAAAGACAAGTTCAGTGCAGACACAGCCGTGTATTTGCGCTGAACGTATGTTTTCTGACCGTGTGGTGCAACGGTGTCTTGTCTAGCTAACATTAGCAGCTCTGGCTAAAAGATACAATGAAAAATCAAACCGTCCCATTTTCTGAGCTTTTGGTCACATTTTAGATTGATACTCTCTGGTACTGACCTTTATGTAGTTTTTAAGCTTCAGCTATGCAACTTTGTTCATATTTGGCTGAATTAAAACACGACATTTCACTGGTTGTATCTGTAAACATACACAGCACGAAATTAGACTTTTTGGTCAACGATGCTGTTCAAGTTCGAGTAGTTTATTTTATTCTCATCAGTTTTAATGGCTCACTTTACCAACGTGTAGAACTGCTTCGTGTTCTGTCTCTGTCTCTCGCTCAAACACATTGTGTCACATTTGTGAAAATACACATATTTTCAGACTCGGTTTCAGTTTGCTTTTTTGATATTGTTAAAATATTTAGATCTTGTTTCGTTACCTCAATAAAACAGGTTAAAAACAAAAGCTGCCTCTGTAGAAAGTTCTGCTGCAAAGTAGTGATCTTATTTCAGTTAAGAGTGCGACCCCAGACCAATGATGCAGAATCTCATAGAGTTAGAGTATATGTCACCTTCTTCTTTCATGCTGCACTTTTAATCTTCTGTTAATGTTCTGTGTATTCTTTTACCTCTTTTATTTACTTCCTGCTATTTTTATTCCGTTCCTGTGAAGCACATTGAATGACCCTGAGAATAGTCTATTTAAATAAACTTGACTTTATTAAACATGTGTTTCTGCTCTGTTCTACTGCACAGGTGGAGATGTCACAGTGTCCAGACTCTGTGTGTAGCTCTGCGGGCACAGGTGACCTCTTGCATTACCAAGGTGAGTCGGCCAAAGTCTCTAATAAACCAGTGTGGCACATTCCTGCTCCTGAAGTCCTCCTGTACGTTACAGTTTAGTGTTATTCTGTTCACCTGTTATATAAATAGAAATGCAGTAATGCTTCTCAAAATGCAATTCCGGCACCCATGTGTTTATTTGTGCTTTTAGTCTTCTCTGCGTTCCCACTGTGCCTCCTAGCGGAGGAGGATTTGATCCAGAATCCTTTGTTCTGCAAGCTCCTGGCCACATTGTCGCAGCATGTGGATCACACTGGACTCTCTTTGCATTTAAAGAAAGAGTTGCTTGAGGTAGGAACCGCCAGGCCCTTTTAAGCAGCATTTGGATACAGATACAGAAACAGCGAGTAGTCAAATGTAAATGGAAGAATGAGTGCTTTAGTCCTTACTGTAAAAAAGCCACTTACCTTAGATGTAGTAGACTCCCAGATTTGCTTCTTTAGCTTAGAACTGGAGGCTACAAGGCTAATATTGCTAACAAACACTGTGTTGGTTTCCTTGGACAGTGATAATCCTAGTACAGGATTGTGTGAATAGAGATTGCCCATTGAAAAGCAATGAGTCTCTTCTCTTAATCTCTGTCTGGGAAATTGACCCTGGAAGTCAGTAGTCCATCAAATATTCTCTAAACCATAATTTCATCCATTCTGATTGCATCCAGTTCTTTATTAAGGTGGCATTGATTTGATTTAGGACATTGGGGGCACTCTTTATGGACACTGGCATAATAAAGCTGAAAATTAATTTCGGTGGGAGTTTATGACGATAACAAATTGATCAGTGATGCTGTGAGAAACACGAAGGTGTACCAGCTGTAAGCTGTCGTAGGCTTGTGTCGCATGGCTAAAGAATTCAGAGAAAAACATTCAATAAAGACAGCAATACCCGAAGCTTTATTACGCTTTATTAAGCTTTATTATTTATTATGGATGTGATGCAATGAAAAATTAAAGTGTGCTGCAAGTTCCATGCCATGACAGTACAGTTTAGCTACAGCACAGTTCTTTTATGACTATGGAAAAGTGCCTAAAGGCATTGTATGCTGGCGATGAGTGACATTTGTTGATGATAATTCATATCATAACACATGCATTGAAAAGAGCAAACCATAACGAAGTGTTCTCTGCAGGCACAGAAGGAGCTCCGGCTACAGAGGCTGAGCTGGCTGCGGGTGGAGAGCCTTCACAGGCTGATGCAGGAGACGATCCAGGAGCACCGCTTTAGACAGAATCACTCCATCGCCCCGGCAGCAGAAGACAAGGTTCGAAATATCTGAACAGAGAGAAAATTATATGTTGCGTAACACGTTCAGTCATAGGTCCTGTGTGAGAGACTCCACACCACACAGTTATTTTACTTCCTATGCTTTAGGGCTCTATATCACAGGATTGTAAAGCACATAGAACAAAGTTGATCATAACTGGCTCTTTGCAGTTCTATGACATTCTGGAGCAGTGCTTGATGGTGGCTCTGTGTGCAAAGCTGCTAGACCCCAGCAGTGTGGTCGGCCAGGAACAACCCCCGGTTCTGGGGCTCTCTGCTGAGGACGTACTGAAGCAGATGCCTGCCAAGCAGGTATTCTCCCTCCAGCTTCGGCTTTAACTATTGACATTTGAACAGCAGCATAGTTTCAGCAACGTAAGATGAAAGTAAACGTTTGAAGAAGCTCAAAGAGTTTGCGGTTCTGAGGCATTTGGCATTGATTCTTGTAACAAACCCTTAGATTTTGAAAAGAGGGAAGGGGGGAGTAATGTTAACTCTGTAAATGTAACATTTCTTATCTATTAATTCACAATGTGATGGGCAAGAGGACTTCTCACAGCAGTACGCCGTACGTATTTTAAGTGAGGGATTTCTTTACTTGTGATGGGCGGTATCAAAGTGACAACTTTCAGTGAGTTAAATTATGTCTGAGATTTTGATTCTGGTTTAAATCTCTCCGAACAGGATGTGTGGCAGATGAATCAGCGATTGCCCGCAGAACTGCAAAAGCACCTGAAGAAAAAGCTTTTTAGCCTCCTATCCTATTACCAGCCAGAGTGGGGTAAGCAGCTTCAAACATCATTGCTTGCATGTAAAAATCAAGTGGATACAATCACCGGCCTGCATATTTAAGCACTGCGACCTGCTTTACTTCGATTCTGTTTTAGATAATGACAGTGGGGAGCTTAAATGCATGAAGCTGTCCAAGCTGCCCGCACTTCTGGACAGTGAATCCAAGAGAGCAGAGAGTTTAACTGAACACAACAGAGAGAATGCCATGATCCTGCAGAGGCTAACTCATTCCTACCTTTCGGTGAGTCAACAGAGGTGCTGCCTTTTGCCATACATAGTAAATAAACTAAAACTAGGTTAGACACAATGCATAGCTATTTTTGTCTGAATAGTAAAAACGATTACTCACCGTTATGTATGAACGTGTGTGTGTGTGTCGTTTGTACCGTCAATAGAGTGAGTTTAGTCCAACATGAATCTTCAGTGTAGTTTACAGTAATTATGGAGAATTAGACCTGTAACCTGGCAATAGAAGATCTGCCTCCTGCAAATGACACAGGCACAGTGTATCTGTTGCACAGAAGCGTTATTCTGTCCAATTGTACCGGTCAGTTACGTTCTACAGCGTCACCATGTAAAACAGAAGCTTAACGCTGCTTTTTAAATCTTTCTGATAGGGAGTCCTTGAATGCACCCGGAGCCTACAGACCCTTGTCCTGGATCTCCGGCTAAAAGTGCAGAAAGATATTGACCGGAAGAAGACGGAGTACTTGGAGCTTAAATGTGAACTTGCCGTCCAGAAATTAAGGTGTGATTCATGGTGCTTTCAAATTTCACTGGAGCAACTTCAAGCTCAAGGGCTTTGGCTTAACCATTATTATGAGGTGTGTGTGTGTGTGTGGGTGGGGGTGTGTGGGTGCTATACATCAGTGGCCCTCAACCAGTGTGTACTCGCACGGGGAACATCCACGGGTTTTCTGTGCAGCCCGCGGACCGGTACCACATGACCCGTGGATGCACAGAAAACCCGTGGATGTTCCCCGTGTTCTGTTGTCGGCTCGTTGTTATGGAAACGCTGTTAATAAAGCTGCGAGTACACACTGGATTTACGTTTATTATTATATTTTAAAGATACCCCCATTATTATATTTTTAAAATATCCCCATTTTTATGTGTATCATTTATGTGTATAAATGCGTATATTTATCTGCCGCTCCTTAAAGGCCGGGCCGTGACCAAATGAAGGCTGGGGACCGCTGCTTTGCATTAATATTCCTAAAGCAATAAAGTTTATTTTTTCTCTTCTTGCTGCTATTATGGCTCTTGCCAGTCTTGACACATTCATAACCATCTTTGCCTCCCACAGGGCGGAGATGCTGAGGCTCAAACTTGACACCTACACGAGAGAGAAGATCGCAGTCCTTCTGAACATCAGGTGAGTAACAAGCAGCCAGGCACGAGAGATGCTCTAATGTTTACGACGAAGGCTGATGTCATCGACACGTTTAATTATTTATTTACGTTTAGTTTGAGCATGTATTACCCATCTTTTTTTTTTTTTTGTATGACCGGTATAGGTAAATGGTCTCTGTTCTGTGTCATGAAGCGTCTGATTTGCTAATAGTAGCTAAAAAAGGTTGGAAAACTGTAGAGAAAACCCATCGCTTAAATAGATAAAGAAGCCGAAACACTGAAGCTCAAGATTCAGGACATTGGCTCCGGTGTTGCAAGTGCTGCAAGAGCTTAAGCTCCATTTAAAAATAAATAAATAACAGTTTTGGAGTCAGTTTTCTTGCTGTTAATAGAGAAATGGTAATGAGAAACTGCTCTAAATGTTCAGTATTTTGGGTCAGGATCTGGGGGGAAATCCCCTTATTTTCAGTTTGGAAGATTGACAGGTAAAGCTGTATTTTACAGGATATAGGCCCTTTGATGTGTATCACTCGCGCACATCAGTTTGTTTTGGCTGGGGTGGTATGGGCCCGTGACACGGAGCACTTGGTTTAAAGGGGTGGTGGTGGCGTAGTGGGTAGGATACTTGCCTCTAGACCAAGAGGTCCTGGGTTCGAATCCTACCTTCAGCACCACCACTGGGTTCCTGAGCAAGACCCTTAACCCCAAGTTGCTCCAGGGAGAGACTGCCCCCTGTAGGTAGGGAATGGAAGTCGCTTTGGATAAAAGCGTCTGATAAATGCCGTAAATGTAAACGTAAATGTAAAAAAATAAAGATATAAATTCAGTCAGAAACGTGAATGTGTACTATAACATTGGCCAGGTTAGATATTTGTCAGGAAAACCACATTGAGAAAAAGGTCAAAACTGTCTATCGATAATAAAAGACGAGCCGCTCTGACGCTGAAGCGTCAGAAACACTGTTACTGGGCTAAAAGATGAACTGGAAAAGCAGTTCCTTGCCATCGCAGTGCGGTTCCTGGTGAAAATGTTGTTAGATTCTCCCTGCTGTGGGTCCTTTAACCATCTTCTGAATGCTGCTTACCTCAGGGAGAAACTCGACGCTGAACTGAAGGCAGGGCGGATGAAGAAACGGTCGCTGGAGTCCAAGCTGGCGTCCTTTGAGATTTACGGCAGGGACTTTAAAATCCTTGCTGAAGAATACTCGAGGCTGCGAGAAGAGATCGTCACCAGGTCCTGGGCCCTGAAGGAGTTTCATTCACACCCTTAGAAGGCCTATAGGCAGCTGGATGGCCTTGTGTTTAGGGAATTGGCCCTGCAATCAGAAGGTTGTAGGTTCAAATCCCAACGGCTAGTGTCACCACTGAGGCAGCTCACTGCTTTACTTGATGAATGGGTTGAACGATGCTCACAATGTGCGCTGTGGTGTGGTGTTCATGCGTGACTGTAAAGGTTAATAAATTAAATGACATACAGAAGCTTACACTAACGCTACTCCAGACCTGACCAGACTGATCCATCACAAGCTAAAACTGGTGTTTAAGAAGCAGTGAGTCCTCAGTATAGACGATCAGTTGTTTTGCATGTTTCTAATGGCATGTATATATGTATTAACATCTTTGTTTACGTTCATGTTTTCTCTGCTTCAGTATTAAAATTCTCTTAGTAGATCGCATTTTTATGGCTTTATTTCAGTCCATAACATACCGGAGTGACTTATCATGGCCTACTATACAATAGGTCCATTCTGTTTATTAGCCAAAACCATTTAACGGTTTAATTTCCATTGATTTAGCACTAGATGCTAATTGCTAGATGCTAAATGCTAATCATGTGATTTTTTTTTTCTCCAAGATCTGTGAATCAAGCCTCTCTCTTTATAATACCTGAAACACTAAGAACTAGCACAAATATTTATGCCGACCTGTTAAACTAAAATAAAAAATTAAAAACCTAAATGAAAACTAATATTTTTTCATTCTAGTTTTTTTCAAGATATATAAATCAGGGCTTTCCTTATAAGACCTGGGGTGAAAAAATGACAAAGTAGTAAATTAATACTTTTTTTAAACTAAATAAATTGCTACTGAACAAAATGTACAAATGAAGAAGTAAAACTATAGTAACCATACGAGTGTTTATCATGTGAGTTAGCAGTTAGCAGAGTTAGCCGTCCAAGTGGAAACTCCGATCTTGTTTTGTTAATGTTAAGGAAGGGTCTCTCTTTTTAGTTTATTCAATGATTTACCCTTGAAGCTGAAGTGCCTTCAGTGCTCTAGTCCTCTCTTTCTGTCATAATACTGTATTCTCTCAGTCTTGAACTATAGCTATTTTGTCGGCTAAGTGTTGTTTTGTTTCTCTTGTGTTTTTTCTTGCACTCTCTTCTGTGCTTTCTGCTCTTGTCCTGGATGTCCGTTGTTTCGATCGACAGTGTATATAGGAAATGACAATAGAACGTACACTATGTGCACAAAAGTATTGGGACACCCGTTTTTTAGGGTTTGGGCTAGGCCCCTTCACATGCAGCGAAGGGCAGGCTTAATGCATCAGCGGACATTTTTGACAACAGTAGCAGATTCCATGGACGTGTTCAATGTTGAAGAACTTCCTAACTTGAAAATCCTATCTTAAATCGTCCTATCTTAACTTTATGCTTAAGATAGGAATTTTCTGTAATACAGCCCCTGGCTTTCTTGTCCAACATCAGTGGCTGACCTCATAAACGCTCTACAGAATGAATGGGCATAAATTCCCACAGAAACACTCCAAAATGTTGTGGAAAGCCTTCCAGGAGGAGTGAAAGCTGTTATAGCTGCAAAGGGAAACAATGAAACAATGCAATGCAGTTTCATTCAAATCTCTGCTGGTGTAATGCTCACGTGTCCCAATATTTTTGGCCATGTGTAGTACTGTAGTTTTGGAGCTGCGCTAGGGGGCGCTCCGCTTCAGGAGCAAGACTGAACCCGGAGAGAAGCGTCATCACTGGACTCGCGTTTACTGCTGGTGTGTGTTTTGTTTTGAGATGTAAATAAAATTATTTTTGCAATTAATAATGGATATTGCTCTATACCTAATAGCTGTAGCAATTTTGATAGTTCTGATAGTATTCGCCGTGAAAGTCCAGGGACGAGTAGCTGAAGGTAAGCATGATATACATCTTTTTAGCTGAAGTTAGCTACTTATTGCTAATTGTTTCGTTCCATCTTTTAAAAAAATGCAGTGGGAATAGGCAGGCAGGGCTACCTACAAAATGCCAAAAATTATGGGGCTTGTGCGTCAGAGGACACTTCTATATGGACAGAAGTATTAGGACACACCTTTTTGTGTCTAGTTCAAATGGGCTTTTATTTCCACCGAAATGTAAATACAAAAGGTACAAAAATGACTGTAACAAGAAATAAATGACATTCAGACATTTAGGAAACAGTTGTATGGATGCATGCTCAGTGTAGATATGTGTAGAGTGCAAACGATGATAATGTACGAAGTGGTAGTGCGCAATTATAAGCAGTATACATAACTGGATGGGCTTAATGAGCTTATGGAGTCGGAGAAGTCTGATAGCTAGAGGGAAGAATCTGTTCCAGAACCTTGCTGTGTTTATCCTGATGGTCAGGAGGTCAAACAGCGTATGTGATGGTGGGAGGGCTCCTTTACATGCATGTTTTGAAGATGTCCTGGATCGAGAGGAGGGAGGTCTCCGTGATCTTCGCAGATGTCCACACTATGTGTTGTAGCTAGTCAGCACACTCTCAAACACTTCCTTTGTAGAAGGTGACGAGGACAGGTCCGCTCACATTTGTCTTCTCAGGAAGCATTGTTGTGCTTTCTTTAAGGCAGAATTGGTGTTGAAGGTCCAGATGAGGCCGGAAGTCAATCAGCATCACTTTAGTCATTTCAACATTTAGGCACAGATTGTTCTCACCAGCTGTTGGGCCGCTCTCTTAAGTCATCTTAATGCTTCGGCATAACAAAGACATACAGATGCACTAAAACAATACAAAATACAATATAAAGTCAAAATAAAACTCTCCAGGAAATAGAATGAGGTGGCCAGTATAAATATATACTCAATATAAATACCAGAGATAAAATTACTGCTTTACATTGTAATGTGAATGTTGACAGTTTTCCTCTCACTCTCTCTCTCTCTCTCTCTCTCTCTCTCTCTCTCTCTCTCTCTCTCTCTCTCTTCATCTCTTT
>JBBPDB010004461.1:0-13475 GCA_037974465.1 Brachypetersius altus | reverse complement strand
GCACAGGTGATCATGCCTTCTTGGACACCTTTCTCTATACAAGCTTGAAAACAAATCAGAAAAAGATTTGTCTATCAAGCACATTAAAGAACATTTCCTGCCTCTTTTCCATCAGTATTCACTAAGACTTGCAAGTCATGTCTGACAAGTTCAACCAATAGACTTTGCTCATTTTATTGCCATAAAGGTGTTAGGCCTTGAAAATTTGTGTCAAAAATGCATTTGCCCCGATCACCAGTCTGCAGAAGCAACACATTAACGGGACATTTCAGGACAGGATTGCTGGACTCAAAACCAGAGAGCTAACTATTACACCACGGCACCTCTACTACCATGATCCTGAACCACACATGTTCAGTCCAGTTCATGTCCATGTCCTAATAATTTCAAAGAAAGCCCAGCAGCGCCTGTACTGCCTGCAGAGACTGAGAAGACCCCGTCCAACCATCCTCACTGCATTCTACAACAGAGAGCATCCTAAGCAGCTGCATCACAGTTTGGTTTGGGAATTAAAAAGCCTCAATCCGCAAGAGCCAACAGAGGAGAGGTTAAGGTTAAAGGTGTCTATCAAATTTAACTTCAACACTATTGCAAAAAAAAAAAAAATCATGAATTTTTTGTTTTCAAGAACAGTGAAATTATCCTGAGTCTACTGAAAGAACGTTGTACTACTGACTTCACTGAGATTTAGCTCAAGGAGAAATCAAAGTTTAGGAAGCTGTGAGACAGTAAATACAAGTGTGCATTAGCATGAAAGACTCACAGAATCATCATTTAACATGCCAATAAATAAATGCGCGCTAAATCGTGTTCAAAACTGTGATACATGTAAATAATAAATCAATCAACTGCAGCTTAAAAAGAACCAGCAGTGCAGTGAGAGAGTCCCCGTTTGCTTTATCTCTTTCATTCCTGCTCCTTCCTCTTTTACATTGCTCTGGCTGCCCACTTTTGCTTCCTTTTCCTCTGAAAAAGATTCCGTTTCAACTTTTCTCATGCATGTTCACACACGATGCACTACTCTGGAGTGCACTGTGAGTATGTGTGGTCCCTAAAAGCAGATCAAAGGGGCTCTGTAGACATATATGTTTGTGAGTGTCTGTTTGTTTCTCTCTCTCTTGCTCTGTGTGTGTGTGTGTGTGTGTGTGTAGACAACATGTAGAAGTGAAGTGTGTCCACTTGACTAAACATGCATATCTTCCAGCATCCAGCATTTTGATGTAATGTATTAATATCATGCTAAAGGTGACACCTAGATGCATTTTATGTATTTGTTAAATGAATGAAGATGGTCTTTTTACAACAAAGGATCAGGTTCAGCCTGTATTGTGGTGTAGTTAAAGAGGGCATATTTTTATTGGGTCCCCCAGTGGTACAGTCTTCTGTGGTTTCACCTTATTGTGTTTATGTTTACGTTTACGGGATTTAGCAGACACTCTTATCCAGAGTGACGTACATCAGTGCTTAAGTAGTCCACAACTGTTCTTAAACCTGTAAAGCTATACTTAAATCAACAACAGCTATTTAACCAAGTTACTGCTGGCTAAGTTACACACCATAACAAACCCTGTCAAAGAGATTTTGTTGGGGATTTGAAAGTACTAGAAATGCCACAATCAAAAAAACTTTTAGTAAACCATCAAGTAGCTCATATCAGTCATTACCTAATCAGGACTTGTGCTATTAGAATTATAGTAAACAGTAGCAATGTTGGAAAATTAATGTATGCTACCAGTTCTGTGTCATCACAGTATGGTTTAGCTACAGCATGGTTCCTGTATACCCATGGAAAAGTGCCTAACGAGACCAGCCAGTCCATAAAGTTTAGTTTTAGGAACACTGCCCAACATAACCTTGAAATTTCTGACTGCTCATGTTGACCTTCATGTTCTATACCGATTAAAGAGTGCTTTCAAAAACTTTGCATTATGTTATGGTTCTTGTTTTCTTTTAGAAAGGTCCTTCACACTCACATATCTACTTTACATACATGGTTCTTCAAAGAACCACCAACTGAAATGTTCCTAAGGAAACCGAAAGTGGTGTCACGGTCCGGGGCGTTGTCCTCATTTCTCTTTGGTTTTGTAAACGTATCGGCTCCTATGCCAGGTTTCTGTTCTGTTTGGCTTAAATAAAGAAACCACAGCATGGACGTCTGCCTGCCAGCCTGTGTTGGCTCGTTGGTGTGTTTTGCTTATATTTATTAACACATTGCACTTTATTTTACTAACAATTCTGGCTTTACATGATGAAACTTTTACACAATTTTAACTTTTAGAAATGATGAAACTAAATTTCACTCGTGTTGCATGATGAAAAGCTGTAAGTGTTGTCTGAACGGGCCCACACACCTGCTCTGACCTTAAGCCCAGTAGGCCTAATTTCCCTCATGACTCAACTTTCATGAAACATCTAATGAAAATGTAGGTGACATATTGTACAGTGTGATGATGTCAAACTAAGTCAATTCAACTGTTCAGCCTGGACAAGAATATGCAATATAGCCTTGACACTGTTCCAATGAGTGATCATCATGTTTGGCTCAAGGTGCACAGTGTACTTTACTTCCCAATTCAAGTTACATGATCAATAGCAGTCTGGACAGCGTTGACTATTACTTTTTAAAAGATCCTTCAATTTCAGATACATCACATACAAAGTAATTTCCCTGTTCTTACTATGAATATATACTTACTGTGTTATTCACTAAACATGTGATAATTGTGATAAATATGAAAAAGTATTAAATATATCAATAAAAATCTGTATTGTTTTCTTTCTAATATATTACTTTCTAATAACCAATACGCCTATTGCATACATGGCATCTGTCAGCTTAAATTGCCCTAGGTACCTTTAAGGGCAACAGCACAGACATTTTTGTGTCTTTTCTGTCCTTATTTATTATAAAAAAAAACTTGCTTGATAATGTTAACATATACATAAAAAGCTTGAAAGACAACCAGAGCATAGAGTTTTGGCTGGACATTTCTAAATTATATTGTCTGGTAATACATCAAACCCAATTATATAATACACCCTGAATTAATTTTGTCAGTAAAGAATAGTTTCTGACTGTACAAGAAACAACATTCCTCCCTGAATCTTATATTCCTTTATTCCTCCGGCAGAGATCCTCATCCCATCCTCACACCACGAACACACATAGTCCAATTGAGCTGCTCAAATTAGTAGTAAGTGATATCTGTACTTACACATCTGCAATTTCAGTAGGTTCATATATGTGTAAGTCTTGTTTTTTTCATCATAAAAACAGTGAATTAAAAAAGATGCAGTTTGGGCCTGGGAGTAAATGGTATATTTTAAAACATTAACATTGCTTACATACTACAATACATCTCTTGTCTAAAAAATAATAATTTACTTGTATTTTCCCTTAAATGGTTCCTTTCATTTTGTCTATTAAATCATTCTGAATTACAATATAGAACCAACAATTTATAAATAAGGATTTTTTAGTAAAAGTGGAAGCTAATATGTGGACTCTGATGTCTGACTCATTATTTATAAAGGTAAATTCTTTCGCCTCCATGATGGAAAACCATTAATTGCATCTAGCACCCAAAAAGGGTTCTGCAACTGTTTCAAGTCTTCACATTTTTTTATCCTACTTTTTTCAGGTCTATCTGACACAGATTTGCTCTGAAAACTCTGAAATCTCTTAACTCTACAACTTTTTAAAACTTGGGAAATAATTTATAATGTTTTACTGAGAGACAAGGGCCCGCCTTGACATCTGTGCTGATTAAGATCTCTAGAAAAGCAGGGCTTTATCAAAAATAGCAATTTTCTGACTATCATCCTGCGAGACTGCCTGATCAAAGTGATCACGCATGTGTGAAGAAATACTTGGTCTCTGAAAATGTTAGTAAATTACATTTCATTTTCAGCTGCTTCATGTCTCTTGTTGGCAGCAGACAAAATAACACTTTGGGGCTTTTTTGTTTATTAGCTTTCATGTTTATTAACTGCTATTGAATTTACTGGCAAGACAGATGGTAATTTTGGTTGATTTATGTTTTACTATAGGTTATAAAAAATGACAAAAGTAAAAAAAAAAACTATACTTCACAACATCGACTCCTAGCTATCCCATACAAAAATGGAATGCGTATGAATATAGAAATACAGTGAAGAATATAAGTATTTGAACACCCTGTGATTTTGCAAGTTCTCCCACTTAGAAATCATGGAGGGGTCTGAAATTCACATTGTAGGTGCATTTCCACTGTGAGACAGAATGTAAAAACATTTTAAAAATCAGGAAATCACATTGTATGATTTGTAAAGAATTTATTTGTATTGCACTGCTGCACATAAGTATTTGAGCACCTGTCAATCAGTAAGAATTCTGGCTCTCAAAGACCTGTTACTCTGCTTTTAAGAAATCCACCACTACTCCACTGAGTAATCCTCATTAGTAGCACCTGTCTGAGCTCTTTAAAGACACCTGTCCACCCCACAGTCTATCAGACTCTAACTACTACCATGGGCAAGACCAAAGAGCTGTCCAAAGACACAACTGTGGACCTCCACAAGGCTGGAAAGGGATACGGGGCAATTGCCAAGCAGCTTGGTGAAAATCAACTGTTGAAGCAATTGTCAGAAAATGCAAGAGGCTAAAGATGATTGTCAGTCTCCCTCAGACTGGGGCTCCATGCAAGATCTCACCTGGTGGGGCATCACTGATGATAAGAAAGGTGAGGAATCAGCCCAGAACTACACAGGAGGAGCTGGTCAATGGCATGAAGAGAGCTGGGACCACAGTTTCAGAGATCACTGTCGGTAGAACACTACGCCGTTATGGTTTCAAATCACGCATTGCACAGAAGGTTCCCTGTTCAAGTCATCACATGTCCAGGCCTGTCTGAAGTTTGCCAATGACCATCTGGATGATCCAGAGGGAGCATGGGAGAAAGTCATGTGGTCAGATGAGACCAAAATAGAACTTTTTGGTCTAAACTTAACTCGTGTTTGGAGGAAAAGGAAGGAGGAGTTGCATCCAAAGAACCCCATCCCTGCTGTGAAGCATGGGGGTGGAAACCATGCTTTGGAGGGGCTTTTCTGCAAAGGGGACAGGACAACTGCACTGTATTAAGGAGAGGATGAATGGAGCCATGTATTGTGAGATTTTGAGCAACAACCTCCTTCCCTCAGTCAGAGCACAGAAGATGACTTGTGGCTGGGTCTTCCAACATGACAATGACCCGAAGCACACAGCCAGGAAAACCAAGGAGTGGCTCCGTAAGACCTGGTCAAGCTCTACGGGAAAAGTTATTATCTGTAATTGCAAACAATGGCTTCTGTACCAAATAACACTGGTTTTCTCAGGTGTTCAAATACTTATGTGCAGCAGTGCAATACAAATACAAATATATTTTTTTACACTCTGTCTCTCACTGTGGGAATGCACCTACAATGTGAATTTCAGATGTCAGACCTACAACGTGAATACCTCCTGGTCTTCTTGGATGAAGCTGTTCATCACTGCCATACCGGCAGGGATTTTTTTCCAGGGATTTCACCAGTTCCAGCTTGGCTGGGTGGTGGTGGGATTGCTAGCAAGCAGTCAAGCTAACAAGCTAATGCCCTTCCTTTTGTGCACTTATAGACGAATAATAAAATAAAAAAATATTATTAATAAATACTAGTAAACACGTTTTGTTATGTATGAAGCTTCAGTCTCACACTCAAGGTCTTTCCTCAGTACATAAAATAGAATAAAAAAGTGAAAACAAAAGCTTTGATTGGCCACAGTATTAGGTCAGTCATTTTGAAGTGGAGAACTATTCTATCACAGTAGGCGGTCACTTCTGTCATGGGTGGGACTTATTTACCATTAGAGTCCTTTGAAAATCCACAAGGTCTGAGAAGATTTATATTGAAATGAATGGGGTGCTGGTGAACAAAGTTTCACTGTAATTCTCTGTTTCGTCGCTGTTGGGGGTGGCGCTGTTTCACGTTTTTGACCAGAGCTATTGAGGAGCTGGAATTAGGAGAGCAACATTATTTTAATGAGCATTTTTTTGTTTCACCCCAATAAAAAAAGTGATAGTGATAGTTAAGGGTTTTTTTTGTATTATTGTTCTTGATGAAACATTGTTTCACCTGTAGTCTTATAGAAACTGCCACTGCTGGAGCTCCAGACCTAATGTAGGGAACAAGTAATGGAAGCCTGTAGCCCACCAATTAGCATGGTGCTAACTGCAGAGTGAGATTTTTCTAGTGTTTCCCAGACCTGCAAACCCTAAGAATGCGTAACCACACATCTCGGCCGACTGAGGGGAGGAGCTATGCAAATCCGCAAGGCTGTCACTCTGATGCCATGGTTACCTGGGGAGGAAGCGCATCATCAGGTCGCCTTGGCCTGTAGCAGCGGCGGCACCGACAGAGCTATCAGCATACGCCCCAGACCCTGGCACCGGAGAATCCCCCACACGCCTACACACACACACACATATTTATAAGCATAAATACACACAGTCATTCACATACAAACACTTATTTACATACAGCTCCACTTATGCAGGACAAAGCAGGAGAAGTGAAGAGTCCATCCTGGACCGTCCTGTACCTGAAAATAAAAATGAATGACTCACCCAGGCACTTTATGAGTCGCTCCATTGGTCGAGGTTGCAGCGACCACCTGACCGGTCTGTCCAATCACAATCATTCCTAAATCAATCAATCAATAAATCAGTAATTAGTGACTCATTCATTCTTTCATTAAGGTCTGTGTAGGGACAGGCGGGTTAATGAATCATTCAAATGTAATTAAATCACCGAAACTGGATTAGGGCTACATGTAACAATCTTAAGGAAACATCAGTCTTTAGGGACTGAGGCTTAGGTAGGCAAGAAAAAAATTACAAAGATTCTTTACTAATATCTTGAAACATTTAAAATTGTTCTTAAAACAAGAACACCATTGAAAAAAAAGTCCAGTCGTCCTGCTGAGCTTTAAACTGGGACTGTAGATGTTTATCACAAGCTGATTTAATCTGTTCTGTTTTCGATTTTGTCTTCAGTCCGAGTCAGTTCAGTCTGCACAGGACTTCTGACCTACTGTGTGCTTCCACTCACTGGCCACTTATGCATCAGTGAGACCGGCCCAAAATGTACGATATACCTGATGGCCAGTCCAGCACCGCTTGTGTGTGTGTGTGTGTGTGTGCGTATATATGTGAGTGAGTGTGTGTGTGTGTGTGTGTGAGAGTGTGTGTATATGCGAGTGTGAGTGTGTATGTGTGAATGTATGTGTGTGTGTTTGTGTATGTGTGTGTATATGCAAGTGTGGGTGTATGTGTGTGTGTGTGTGTGTGTATGAGTGTGTGTGTGTGTTATATAACCTCTTCCTGAGTGATAACTCTAATCAGAGAAAGTTACCGATGGTGTCGTGAGAGCGGGGGTCCCTCAGTCCGGGGGTCCGCCTGGGGTCTGTGTGCCGCTTGGCTCTGGGTTTGTAGGGACCGCAGGACAGGAACGCATCCGGGAAGACATTCTGACAACGAGGGAATAAAAAAAATCCACACTCCTGATTTAATCCTAAACCAAAATGAACAAAACAACCTTTTCAACTCAGACCCTGAATTACAGCCTTCTGTTATTTGTTTATCCACTTAAGATTCTGAGTGCAGCGAAAAAGGCTTGATTTGATTAAGTCGACCAAATACAGAGACAGTTCCATCTTCCCTAGGTGTAAACAACAGAAAATAAATAGAAATAAATAAACAAAACACACCCATCAAATCCCCTCCGCCGCGGCTCTGACGACGTGT
The DNA here is from genome assembly GCA_037974465.1 of Brachypetersius altus. Lineage (NCBI taxonomy): Eukaryota > Metazoa > Chordata > Actinopteri > Characiformes > Alestidae > Brachypetersius > Brachypetersius altus. The sequence goes on along the minus strand of JBBPDB010004461.1, from coordinate 5,676 downwards.
CCGGATCAGACGCGGCTCCTCAGAGAGACGCCATGAATTATTCATCCTACCTTCCCTTCACTCCACACGCTTTTTCTTTTTTATGGCCGAGATTAAATTGAGATCCGTCCAAAACTCCCCCACCAAAGTCCACGAGACGGGTTTAATCAGGACGACACTGTGGAATAATAGTTTTGGCTCCATTATGAGAAAAGTGCTGAAGTCTATGGCTCTAATCAGAACGCCATTAATAAAAGACGAGAGGACTTCGGCTTCCTTAAGGCCCTATCAGAGCCAGAGACCTTCGACACTTTAACCCTCTACATTTACGACTTTCTGCTCTCCGCAGTACTGGGGAAATTAAACATTAGTCTTAAACAACCTCTATTAACTGTCCTATCCTAGAATAAGATCAAATAATAAAGATCTGTATTTATCCTGTCATTAGCATCCTCAGCGCTTCAGAAGAATAAATCCATAAATTATGTCAATTAACATTTCCATACTCTAAAATAGGAGATATTAGTTCATAATCCACTTCAGTAAACACTATAAGCTAATATGAGAGATGAATCCATCCAGCAACATGAATAAACGCTGCACGTTATACACAAAAATCTAAATAATTTCAGAACCTGAATACTGATCTCAGTTTCGACTGCCTGCACAGAGGCGAAAACAATAAACAAGTCCAATAAAAACTCTGCAGAAGTAGACCAAACACTAATATTGGGTCTAAATACTATAGATAAATAACTTACAATTCAGTTAATTACTGTAACACTGATGGTGGAGGAGTCTGTTACTGTAATAGAGATCAGTAGTGGATCAGTGTGTATGTTTTTATTTATTTAGTTTTAATAAAGTATAGTTTAATGATTTGGTCCCAGGTGGCTTTGTAAGGGGGGGGGGGGCATGATTCGTTTGGTGAGGATGGAGGAACTGACCTTTCTGAAGTTGGGCTGACACTTCTGACTCAGCCACTGGGAGAAAATGTCCCTGGACCTGTTGGAGGACAGGTCTTCAGATTTAAAGCCCATGTCTTCAGCAAACACAGAAGCTGCAGAAAGTAAGAGCAGAAAGAGTTGAGGCCAATGTGGGGGCGGGTAGAAAACAGCACAGTGCTATAAACTAACTTCAACAACAAATATATTATTATTATTATTATTATTATTATTATTGAATTAATAATAATAATAAGAAGAAGAAGAAGAAACAGTTCTTCCACCCATGCAGTGTTAGTCTTAACAGTAGTCTTTACAGCTGCTAAGCAAGTTTTATTCCATGATCAGCACAGTGATGTTAATATTTCTGTGTGTGTGGTCACATTCATAGATGGAACAGACAATGTTTTTCAACCAACTATTAATTTGATAAACCAATAATTACAAAATATATAAAAATAAAAGAAAAATATTAATTAGGTTACATGTTTGTCAAAATCAGATCTTCACAATGCATTTCAATGAAACAGAGACGTTGATGAATAAATATCACAAGAGTTTCTGAAAGACAGCACAAGGAATCTAACTCCAAAGGGCCCTAAATTAATTATCCATCAACTTTATGAGCTTTTTATCTTGACCTGGAGGTTTGTGTGTGTGTGTGTGTGGGCCGGGGGGGTTCGGGAGGGGGTTTCTCAAACTCATAGGGCAAAAGGTGGAGAAACAGAGAGAAAACACTCCGCCTGACTGTCTTTGGACTGTGGGAGGAAACCAGAAACCCTAATAAAGAACCCTGACTGTCTTGAATGTGAATCAAACCCAAGACCATCAACTACCCAATTTAGTTGATAATAGAGATTCATTCGACACACACAGGCCTGATTACTGCCAACCCTAAAACACACAGACACTTCCCAGAAGTGGCCATCCTACCAAAAGCACTCCTAAAGCGCAGTGATGACCGTCTAGAAAGGCAAAAAATAAATAGCCATGACTTGAGCCGGGACCCTTAAACTTGCAGTTAGTGCTCCAAAGTCCTCCAGTGTGGCTGAAATAAAAAAGAGCAGCCACAATCCCTCCACAGCGAGTAGCTGATATTCTTTATTTAGAACCTTCCTTCAGTTCCCAGTCCGAAGACAAGCTTCCTCTCCAGGGCGAGCCGTGGAAGCTCAGCACTTTTCCAGCACTTCAGGTCAAGCTGTGAACTGAACCGTTCAAATGGCGCAAAGATGGTGTTTTTATAGAAAACCCCTCCACGTTCCTGCTGGACCCTAAAGTGGGTCCAGGAGACGCCGCACGGCTCAGTGGGCCGAGAAGAAAGAGTCCATTGCGTCTCCACAGGCAGTAAACACTAAAACACTGCAGAGCTGAAAGGACCATCACACACAGCCTGGCCATCAGGGATTCGAGGTCGGAGGAAAAAAGAGAAAAATGTACAGACCGGAAAAATGAGACGGAATCAGAGACAGAGACGGAACCGGGGCTGGACAGGCCACAGAGCTGAAGCTCACTGGTCCTGAAGGTTTCCAGACAGTCCTTTCTGCTCCTGAGGTGGTTTGTGAAAAGGTTGAGTTCATTTTTACAGCTCACAGTAAGTCACGCTGTGTCCTTAACCACGTCCACTAGTCTGATCACCTTAATGAAGAGCTGGATGTGGTTTGAGGGTTTCTTATCCAGAGCCAATCCACCAGCATCAGTACCTCATATCACTAACGCCCTCATACAATCAAACCCTCACAGCAATGTTCCAACATCAGTACCTCACATCATTAACGCCCTTATACAATCAAACCCTCACAGTAATGTTCTAGCATCAGTACCTGACCTTACTAATGCTCTCATACAATAAAATCCTCACAGCAATGTTCCAGCATCCTTCCCAGAAGAGTAGATGCTGTTACTGCAGTAAAGGGGAGAATGTTCTCCTGTTAAATCCTCTGAAGGTCTGCAGAAAGGTGAGGCTGCAGCAACTGGACACATCAACCCCCAAACCCACCCACCCACACACCCACCCACCCACACACAGAGGAGGGGCGGAGCTCACCTGACTCGCCAACTAAGAGGGTGTGGTCAGTGTAGTCCATCACTGCTCGGGCCACGCCCACTGCGTTCTTCACTCGCCGCAGGTTGGCCACCGCCCCCACCTCCATTGTGTCTCTGAGCAATGAATAAACAGAGATTAAACATTTAACCACGACGCTGCAGGGTTCTTCTACTGCCAGCACAGTCCAGTACAGACGCTCTTAAAATGGCTATTAGTGGCCAATTTGTTGAGCGAGTCAAACGGAATTGTGGGAGCAAATGCAGCCTAAAACGACACTGAAGTGAAAATAAGTCCATAGACACACACTTCTGCACATTTTAACACAAACTTACTCTTTATTCGCTACATACAACACACTTGGTGATAAAAACACAAAAATATAAAATGTTATCAGTAAAACGTCTGTTTTCATTGAATCTCCTCAGTATTCCAGAGATCAAACAGTCGGACAGAAAATTTTACACCAACAAGAAGCTAAACATGAAGAACCGAGGGGGGCTCAAGACTTTTGCATGGTACAGTATGTAATGCTGTTAAACTGAGAGTCCACTGTTCATATAGGCATGCCAAATTCTGATTGGCTATTGGTGGCCAATTTGTTGAGCGAGTTGAATGGAATTGTGGGAGATGAGAGCAAATACAGCCAAGAGTAAATCCACATGTTGGCTTTAGAGGTTCTTGAGATGTTGTCAGTTGCAGAACAGTGACTAGACAATGGCACTCTTAATAAGTGCATATACTAGACTCCATTTCCACTGGAAACCTCACAAAAATATACATTTTTCTCCATCAGACTCAACAATTTTATATCAGGTGGTTCCTGATATATTGAAATGTGTCAGCTGCAGTAACTAGATAATGCTGCTCCTGAAGAGAATCTGTACACAGTCCAGATGATAGCAGTTATTATACAGGATAACCGATAAACATCCACCTGGACCAGTGGACCACTGATCTTAAGGTTGAAAGTTCATTTACAGCTGCAATAGCCATTAATTGTATTGCCTAATCAATATGACAGGAGTTTTACTGTGGTCTTGAGGAACAGTTCTCCAGGCTTCCTGAAGGTCTTTCAAAACACAATGAACTCATTCAGGGTGTGTGTGTGTGTGTGTGTGTGTGTGTGTGTGTGTGTGTGTGTGTGTGTTACCCGTTCATGATCATGGCGTCCAGTGTTGTTTCCCCCCGTTCGTCCGGACTCCCTCCCCATCCCACACTGCCGTCACACTGGTCCTCCTCACAGCGAGAACATCCAGCCGCCGCAGCATCCAGAGGAGACAAACCAGCCTGTAGAGCACGCCATGCTACACACACACACACACACACACACACACACACACACACACACACACACACACACACCAGGGTGTAAGGGGATATTTAAACTAATGCATTTGTTTCTAATAAAGTGGCCACTGTTTGGAAGTGACAGGTGTATCTAATAAAGTTCTTTTTTATTTTACTGTCAGTCTGTGCTGGTTCAGCTCCTGCTTCACTGCTCCTCACCTGGAGCTTCAGGGTTTTATTTCAGACCAAAAGGTTCCAGAAACAGAAGAGCAGATCCAACACACTTCAGTTCCTCAGATCTCCAGGGTGTTCCGGGAAGTTGCGGAGCCTGAACTCTGAAAGTGCTTCTACTGCATTGAAAGAACTTTTATAGAAGAAGTTCCGAAGCAGCAGCTCACAGAAGATCTGAAGAACCCAGTGAGTCAGAGATCTGCAGAGGACCTATTCTACTGTTTTTGGATCCTCCTGTAGTGCTAAAGGACTACAGTGGGCTCTGTGAGCCTCAGTAAAGGAGTCGAAGAGATAAAAGACCACAGAGGAGTTAAAAGACTTACCTGCAGCCGTGGCGTTCTCGAAGTGCCAGGTGTTGATCACGAGGGGGACAGAGGCTCCACACACCTGCAGCAGCAGCGCGAGGAGAAACACGCGAGCCTGGCCCATGACGATCACCGAAGACCCTCCAGACCTTCTGCCGAGGAGCTCACTGACCTCCTCCAAACATCACGCGTCTCTCAGAGGATCAGACTGGGAGATCTTCCATCTCCTCCTCTGGACCTGCTCCTTCCTGCTTGTGTCACATGACTCCTCGGGAGGGGCGGGAGGGGCGGGAGGGGCGGCGGTTGGGGGGTGGTTCTCACAGGGGTCGGCAGGGGGCGCTGCTGCAGCCCATAAACACTTCAGTCATCAGGAGTTTTTACCATCACATGAAGATTCACCTGTTAATGATTCATTAATATCTGAGTTCTGTTCTTCTGATGTGGGTTAATGAATCCCACGAGGCCTCAGAAAACTAAATTGTGACTGAAATCAGTTTCATCCTTCAAACCCAGTCCTATAATAATAATAATAATAACAATAATAACAATAATAATAATAATAATAATAATAATAATACTTATTATTATTGTTATTATTATTATATTTCTAGAGGTAACTTTTTTTCAGTGGACAGCAGGACGAGGAGAAAAAAACTGAGACGCCAGTTTGAGTTAAAGCAGGTGTGATTCTTCTGTTTGCTTCTGTTTACATTGTAACTCTTTTTTGGAAACAGTCACTATTCAAACCCAAACAGTCTCCAAGGATTGACTGACTAATTGACTGGTTGATTGTTTATTTACTGTTTATTTTTATCCATCTATCTATCTATCTATCTATCTATCTATCTATCTATCTATCTATCTATCTATCTATCTATCTATCTAT
>JBBPDB010004433.1:0-13476 GCA_037974465.1 Brachypetersius altus | reverse complement strand
AGAATAGTCGACTATTCGATAAAATAATCGCCCGAATAATCGTTTTAAAAATAATCGCTTACCCCCAGCCCTAGTGTCAAGTGACCGATTTTTGGTGCCTTTGGTGGTTTTGTATAACAGACGTTTTTGTTTTAAGATTGTTTATGTCACATTCATAGTTAAAACAAGTACGTGTAGTGATATGTGCCTGAGTTGACTCCTGTATTCACAAAGTTATCAAATAATTTGAATTAAAGAGGTAATAGAAATATACAGAAAATGTACATAACAACTAAACAAATATTGCAAACAGAGGCAAGATCTGTACAGTGGGCACAATGTAACAGAATAGAATATTTGTGCCATAAAGTGCAGTGTGCTAAATACAGTGAGGTGGAGAGTTCAGTTATGTTTTGATAAGACATTTAAAAAGATGTAATGGCATGTCCTGGTTAAGGAGTCTTATGGCCCGAGGATAGAAGCTTCTCCTGAGCCTCTCTGTTTTGGTCACAATAATAATAATAATAATAATAATAATCATACATTTTATTTATAGAGCGCTTTTCAAGATACTCAAAGTCACTTTACATAAAATTTAAAAGTTTACAATTTGCATTGAGAACACATACATACAATCACAAAATGTTTAAAATTTCATAGGTAGAGACGAATTAAAAATAAAAGGACCAGTTAAGCTCACATGAGGGTAAAATAACAGCAGTTAAAGGCCATGAGCAGATTTGAAGAGATGGGTTTTGAGGAGAGACTAGAAAGTTGCCAGGTCTGTACAGTGTCTGATGGGTTGTGGTAGGGAGTTCCAGAGGGAAGGGGCTCGGTCACCCCAGGTTCGGTGCTTTGTCCTGACAGGTGGACGTAGAAGGTTGGCGTCTGCGGAGCGAAGGTTACGAGAAGGAGTGTGATGGTTGAGTAGCTCCGAAAGGTAGGAGGGGGCCTGGTTATGGAGAGCTTTGAAGGTGAGGAGGAGGATTTTGAACTGTATGCGATGGGTAATAGGAAGCCAGTGGAGGTTTTGGAGGACAGGAGTAATGTGATCTCGGAGTCGGGAGTGTGTGAGAAGCCGTGCTGCAGAGTTCTGGATGTATTGTAATTTGTTAAGCAGTTTGGAGGGTAAGCCGTAAAGGATGCTGTTGCAGTAGTCGAGATGTGATGAAGGCGTGAATTAAGGTATCATGGCACTTGCTAAAAGACTGTAAAACTGTCTTTTGAAACAACTGTATCTCTAACATCCTAGTTCTAACTTGTGGTAGGTGGTGTTAGAAACATTAATCTATAAATTTGTGTAAAAAAAAAAAATAGTGATACTTAGCCAAGATAAAGGTTGTGTTTTTCTGAGGGGTCTCATTTGGGCAAAGTTTTTATGCGGCTTTCAAAAAGGTCGCCAGGATGAGTGAACATCGGCAGGACATTGTCAGAATATGCAGCAGCATGACTGGCTTAAAAATACAGGGCACATTTAATAATAATTACATTTATTAATTTAGATTTCTTTACACAATTTGTTTTCAAAGTGTGCTTAATGGGTACTTGAGCTTAATAGGGGTCCCTATTCATACTGTACAGTTTACACTGAACTCCCGCAGTGAACTCTGAATGTAAATAATATTCTATATAACCCATGCATAGCCCTTACTGTAATTAATGCACGAGCGTTTTGTTTGGTATAAGGGTCTATTTTAGTGCTTAGCAACCCAGCACAAGGACAAGGGGGCATGGCAGACGAGGCAAAAAAAAAAATTGCACAGGATATCTGCAGGTTCCCCGTTAGTTTTCAGCTTTAATGTGGGTGGTTGCTGCATTAATGAGAAAACGGATGTGTCGCTTTGTTATATTTTGCAGAAGACATTGCCTATTTTCGCCTCTGAACGGTTGAGGTGGCGTGGGCTCCTGCATGGATGAACATTTGATGTTTCTCTTGATAAAAGGTCTACCAATCTAAATTATACAGGAGTCTCCCTGGAGTCTGACCAGGAACCAAAGCATGTAATGTTAATTATTTACTCATCACTTAACTGCATACAGCCTTACGGGCTTACAGGAAGGATGAACTCTGACCTTTTGAAGAGTGAGTTGAGCCCTCTGTGGAGCTGGAGGTTCACATTGATTTGTATTTACAGTAAGCTGGGAAAAGGCCTGATTTCTACTGTGCTGGCAGTATGTTGTTGTTTTTTGCTCTGATGCTGGGACAAGCCATCCAGCCAGCTAAGTGACCATCAGAGAGGTAGTAGTGTGCTTTTTACTAGCAAAACAGTATACTGTGAGGTACACAGAGTAAAGAATGGTAAAGAGTAAAGAAGTTTCTAGTGAGGTATAAATAGGCCACAAGCCACAAGCCTTATTTCAAGTAAGTGTTGGTAGAACAAGCAATTATTTCTGACCTTTAGGGCACATACAGGAGACAAAAAAGAATAAAGGAAGAATAATATGCACCCTGGTGAAAATAGTGTCTACGTGGTAAAAACACCCTCCCCTTCCCTCCTCTCTCTCTCTCTCTCTCTCCGTCTCTCCCTCCCTCCCACTCAAGACACATATATGTATCATTAATTCGTCCTTTTCCATGTTTCAAAAACAAATATATTTAATAATGTAGCAATGATGACTGAAGTGAGCTTTTTAACATTTTACAAGGAACCCTCCGAGCTAAACTTCTTCAAAACCAAGGCAAACTGCAAAAAACAAACATTTGGCAAGAAAGCCTATATTAAACCTAGTCAATATTACTGATATTTCTCATGAAACCTTGTTTGTAAGACAATTAAAGAGTATATAAGAGAATGCAACCTATTTTTAATGACATAAACTTGTTTTATTTTGGCAGATCCATTGGCAGATAAATAAAGAAGATGAAAATAAAATTTTTTACAATTTTTTTTCACCCTGAGCCTACTCACTAGGCCTCTCTCCAATGTTATTCGTAACAGGAACCTGTTTTTGACAGGTATTTTCTAGCCCCACATTTGGAAAGTGAGCTGCAGTGTCTGTTGTGCTCATGACTGCATCATAAAGGAAAGACTATGGCCTACAGCAGTGCTGTTTTTAGGTGTCTATTTTAGGACTGCAAGGTCAGAAGCCCCCAGCAGCAGCAGCATAAAGAGGAGAGGGAGAGAGGGAGAGAGTCTGGGGGCGAAAGACTGCTAAAACGGAACTGGAAGAGCATGAGGATTAATACACACGACGGGTTGGGGGATTGGATATCCCCCAGGGAAGGACTGCGCAATGGACCTTCTTAGTGAAAAATGGATGGAAGAAGGCCCAAACTGGCCCAGAGATTCAAGGTGGAACGTTCACCATTGGTATAAGCACATACTTCTACGCTCTGCTACCTCACACATCCTACGTCCCAGAAGGCCATTTAGGTCACATCTCCTTGATTTCTCTTTCCTTGTGACCCAGAATTTTTTTAGCTAATCTATCATGTTGGAAAAAAATGTTTCTAAATGGTTTTTGACTTGAACAGGTTGTATCTCTTACAGAAGCTTGTTTGCAATGTGTGGACATTTTCATGTTTCACGCTGCTAATATTCACATGCTCCTGATAGTTTTGATTAGATAAGTTAGATTAGAAATGGAACAAAACTCTTCATAGTGAGTAGACCATGAAGGTTGAGCACTCTTGTTCTATGGGGTCGTTCTGCAGAAACATTCTCAGCACCTTTATGATGGTACTTAACAGAGGCACAGTTCTCTGTGCACTTTGAAAGGTATAAACAATATAAAACAACACTTTAATTTCAGGCTCTGTACATTGAGTTTTATCCTGGCTGTGTATATACCTAAGTGAGAAAGAAATTATTTTCTGGGTCTTGGTTTTATATATTAAAGTGAAAGTGAAAGTGACCATTTGTCATACGTGAACACACCACTGCACACTGTGTGAACAGCACGAAATTCAACCTCTGCATTTAACCCATTCACCAAGTGAAGCAGGGGGCAGCCATGAACGCGGCGCCCGGGGAGCAGTGTGTGGGGAATCGAACCCGGACTTTCTGATCGCAGGGCGAACGCGCTAACCACTAGGCTACCAGCTGACCCACGCAAGCTGCTTTATGACGTCACACGCATGGAATCCGAGCCGTATTCTAAAGAGCAGATTTATAACATCGATCCTCAAACACTTACTGACTCCTACAGCGATCACCTGCGTTTTTCTCTGCTCTGAAAAAATGCGTTTTTTCAAGTTTTTTGAGATCCCCAGGGAGCTCAACTTGCGCCCCCTTCTGTTAGCGGCTGGGGCCGCAGCCGTCACGGCCGGAGCGTATTACCTGCTGTCCTCCAAATTTGGACAACGTCGACCGAGAGGCACATCTGTGGATGTCGTGTCCCAGCCCGACCCCGAAGGCAAGTCCAAGGCCTGGTCTAGTAGAGCTGAGTTTTATTATCAGAACAATAAAACCCAATATAAAAATAACTACTAATAGTTGTGTACCATTGTTAACACGTTTTAGTGCGGTAGTATGTAATTTGTAATGCAGCAATCGTGTAGCAATCGTGTTTAAACCTTTTAAACAGACTTTTGTGGGTAACGTGCTACTTGATTTAAAAATCTGATAACACATGAAACTGGAAATTTAAGTTATTGTGTGTCAGTAATAGTCCTTTATAAACAGATTCCTTTTTCAAACAGCAGTTGATGTCAAAGTTTGAATTTCCAGTCATTATGAAGGCAGCAGAACTGTCTCTGCTAATGCGCTGGCCATCCTTACATGGGCTCATGCCTACATTCCCAGTGCCTTTTACTTCCTTATTGAAATGTGTAGCAATCAGCTCTCTTCCCTGTTGGAACTAGTGCTGCTCCTCCAGGACCCCATTAACTCATACCTCTGCTATATTTCATATCACATGTTCTCTGAGCAATGGTCTCATTTATCAGATGTGCTGTTTCTGTTATTAAAATATGTTCTGGTTATATTTTCAGGATGTGTTCCCTCTATTTTTGACTGCATTTTCAACCATTTCCTACTGATGAGAATCCTCAGTGTTGTCTTATGGGCTGTTCTAAAATATTTTTCCAAAATCATTGCTTTGTGGTGTATTATTCTTTTCATTACTTAACATTTTAAATCTCTGTCCAATTGGGCTGAACATTTTGAGTGTGTAAAAATCCTCCACTCATCACTGTCCCGTGTATAAATTTGGTGACCCTAAATATAAACTTAGGGAAACTTTAATAGATTTCTTTAATGTGTCAATTAGGGCATGATGTATCACCTGAAGACGTCAGAGACGATTTGCTCGTCCTGTACGGTGGCTTCTTCCGACGCCTTGACATACACCAGCCTGAGTGTATGTTAGGTACAGATGCACCAATGGTAAATCAGTCTAACACCTTCTTTCAAAAGATTTCTTTGTGTAATTAAATATGAATGGTACGCCAATTTTCAGAATTATAGAAAAGATTGATCTAAAGCTATTCCTTTAGCAAATCAAGCCTCGCCTCCCACCCAAAGTCAGAGATGATTTGCTCGTCCTGTACGACGGCTTCATCCTGCGCCAGCCTGAGGTAATTTTCCAGCAACAATCACATAATGCTGACTAACATTGCTGCAATCAACATTTCTCATCAATATATCTCAGCCACTAAGATTCTTTATTTTCCTATTGCTGTAGGAGACCACTGACAAGCACAGGCAGCGTATAGTCAGCCTTCTGTACTTCAACGAAGAGACTGTATACAATGTAAACTGATTTCATTGACTTCATGGTTTTGTTTATTTAATTTTTGTATGGAAGAGACTTTGTATTACCTTATACACTATATGGACGAAAGTATTGGGACATACCTGTTTTTCAGGGTTTGTGCTAGACCCCTTACTTTCAGTGAAGGGTAATCTTAATGCTTTAGTGGACCAAGACCTTTTGGACAATACCATGCTCCCAGCCTTGTGGCCACAATTTTGGGAAGAAGCTTTTCTATTGCAGTATGACTGCGTCCCAGTGCACAAAGCAAGCCCCATAAACACATGGTTGGATGAGTTCAGTGTGGAAGAACTTGACTGGCCTCTCTCTGTTGGTGTATTGGTCTTATATCCCAATACTTTTGTCCATGTAGTGTATGTTAGGTACAAATACACAAATGGTAAATTAGTCTAAAACCTTCTTTCAAAAGAGTTTTTGTGTAATAAAATATGATTGATATGCCAATTTTCAGAATTATAGAAAAGACTGATCTAAAGCTATTCCTTTAGCAAATCAAGCCTCGCCTCCCACTCAAAGCCCTGATAATCAAACTGAAATGCACATGTTGTTATCATAAGAACCTATCAGTGCATAACAAATTCTAAATTGTATTTTTAAAACTTGTGTTTAAACTTAAAAGCTTGTGTATAAGAGCATTCCTTCTTTCTCTGTGTCTCTTCAGTTTCCGGGACCCTTCCTGGAGCGCCTGGTCCATGGAGAGATGCACAGTGCTTTCAGGACTGTGCTCTTCTCCCATAGATGGTGGCACGATTATGGCAATAGGGTATGGATGCACTTCTCTCTGCGACTTCAAGAACACTCATTTAGTACATTCGATCATATATTGAGCTTTGGAACGTCATATTTACGCGTGTATTTATTCTCCAGAGGATTTGTGTCCTGCGGCACTGTGCCCTGCTGATGCGGGGAACAGTAACTTTTGCGTGGTGGATCCTCACCAATGACTTCTTTGTGGTATCTGGAAAGGTAGAAAGGCTCTTTTTATTGCAGTTGTTTCCATTATTCTATAAAAATATTCTATTTTTTCATATGGTGTGAATTATTGTGAATTCTTATTACCCAGCTGTCCATCATAACTTCTATTACAGGGCCCAAGTATGTATGCGACAACCACAAGAGTCACTGTTACTAAGGTACGATGTCTTCGGTGCTTGGTTCCTCAATCCTGGCCTCGTTATGGAGGTTGACTCACATTGTAATGCAAATGAAAAACGCAGAGATTTGTTTTTTTCTTTATAGTGTGTTGATGGTCATCTCACAAGAGTGACATCTTTTACGTTCAGCACTGAGAACATCTCCAAAACATCCAATGGTGTTCAGGTAGGCTAAGCAGGTTCTGATAGAATCTCACTAATGTTTTAGAATGTATTTTGTAAAGCTAGTGCTGTGTGGAAGCACAAGATGGCATGTGCTGAGTGTGTTGTTCTTCAGGAGACAATGGTGTCCCGCACTGGCCAGGCCCTCATCATAGCTCATGATGTGTGTGAATATCGCGAGTTCTCTGAGATCGTCCCTCAGCCTGAGGCCAGCACTTCATCCCAGCCTGCTGGACCTGAGGTAAATCTACACAGTACTGTTCACTTCATGCAACTGTAACTTCATATGGTCTATATGATTGTAAAGTAAGTTGAATATTTGGTATTATAGGCAGCTGGAGGCAGTGGCTGTGCAGTGGCTAGAGAGGTTCCCTCTTTGTAGTAAGTGTTGTTGCAGCTTAAACATATTACACTGTACATGGAGTCCATGTTTTTGTTTATTTTGATTCAGACTTTTTAAAAATAAATGTCTACATGTAAAATGTACTTCTTTTTCAACAGCGCCTACTCTCAGATCCAAAAGATTGGGAACTTTTCTCTGAAAATGAAGGCCCTGCGCCAAGCTTTCAATGTACGTAGCATCACAGAAAACTGTTCTTTCACATCTCAATGCCACTGTTGTGTTTGTCTCTGGATCTTCTAACAGCCCTTTCTTGATTTCTGTAGGTTATTCTGAGTGAAAAAGAATGCCTTGAATATGCGTGTGAAACCGGCAAGACGATTTTTGGTGACCTGGCGACCCTTAATAACAAGGTAACAATATCATTATTACGCAACACATGCATCGTATTGATCACTAGAACTTAATGGTTTAAAATGTGGTTCTGTGTGTCTCTTTTCTTTCTGCAGGACTCGACCGTTTTCGAGTATTTGTATGACACGCTGCTGTTGATTGCCCAGAGTGCATCCTATCGTGCAGATGTTGAGGCAGAGCTGGCAGAGATAGGCGTGAGTTTGATTTATTAGACTTTATGCAAAATCTTGGCATCATGTATGAAAGTGGTTTGTTTTTTATGACACTCATGGTTTCTCATTTTCTTAGATCCAACACTTTAACTTCATGGACGTGGTCTATGAGATTGTAATGTTCAGAATTCAGGCAGGAACGGGACCAAAAATCTGCCCAGTAAGAGCTCCTTCTGCTTCTTCCAATAGAATATGTCTCCTGTGTCTTAGTTATCAGGGCTCGTAAGATACAGAGCATCATCAGCCTACACACTTTAGATAGTTTCAGTATTCAAAAATCTAGATTAGAGCTGATACAGAGGGAGCTTGAATATCTTTCTCCTTTTCACCTTTTTAGCGGCAAGGAGGATTCCTGCACCATCTTATGGCCTTGCTGTCCTCAGTCTCCGCTCCCACAGATCAGAGCTGGCCCAGGGCAGAGCAGTATTTCCGGTTGGTCCAGGTAACAATTCAGAACTATCACAGCTCATCCCAGCTCTCTTCCAGCAACTCAAAGAGGAAATGTTGTAATTTTCTCTTGACAAAAGATTTGTTTGACCACATTTTCTGCCTCTGTCTATCAGAATGGATTGATGGTCCTTTTGGAAAAAATCCTCACTCTGGAAGACCCTGTTTATGAAGACCCAGGGTCTTTGGTCCAACTTGTGTGGGACACTTTTGAGGACGACATTGAGGATCTTCTCGACAGGCTGGAGGACATCTAAACAGCCACAATTATTTTAGACTCTACTTTCTTTCATTTCCTCCTCTATCTCTAGCAACTTTCTTCATTTACTTTTCCTCAGCAATAAAAATGTTCAAACTTAATATAATGCTTCATTAAATTGGTAATAGTTTTATTCAAATTAATGATCAAATAAATTCTTTGATTTAAACAAAAATCTATATAACAGTTGTCAGAGCCCACAACTCTGAACTCCCTCAGAGCACAGACCAGGCTGACAGACGAGGATCCATGCTCCATACGTTTATTTAAAGAAAACAAAACAAGAACAGAAATAGGCACGCGGGCCTCCAGATTACAGGAACGTGAAATAACGAGGAACAGGAACGGGGAACAGGATATAGCTCAAAAATGAGGTGATGGACACATGAGGACTGAACAACAGAAACAGGCTTAAGTACAAAACATAATCGGGGTGTAAACACAAGGCAGCTGGGAAACTAAAGAGCACATTAACAGAAACAGCTGACAACAGAAGACACGTGACACATGAACTGAACAGACAAGCATATCAAAATAAAAGTACCCAAAACACAGAACAGAAACATGACCAAAAACAACAGAAAAGCAGCGGACTACAACGGCCGCTGACCGCACCGTGACAAATCCCCCGCTTTTCGTGGGAGTTACATTTCAAAAGCACCCACGTATAGTGAAAAACCGCATTGTTGTGTTTTGGTAAAAAAATGCCTAAAAATGCCTAATTTTATAGTGTAAACCCTAAATACGCCCTTTAATAGGCTCCCAGAACACTTTGTCATTTTAAACTCAGTTTAATGTATTACCCTTAATGGTAAACCCGTAATCGAATTTAAATTCACTGCTGAGATATGCAATTTGGAAGGTTGAGGGACAAAAGTTTACACCCAGATCGCATTTTTATACCCAGATCACACGGTTTTTGGGGAATGACCCCTGATCTACAGGGTTTTTTGGGCTAAAAATACAAACAAGGCCTTGTTGGAAAGGTCTCCTGCAGATCTACCGAACTGTTTGAAGTGTCTGAGTGCTTTCCCTGCCGAGATAGGCAACTCAGAAGGTCGCGGGACAAAAGTATTAGGACACTGCCGCGAGGTGAACGGGTCCCCTTGTGTGAAAACATCAAGAGGATATTTGCAGTTTCCGCGTTATTGTGGGGATTTCCGCATAAAACTATGGGTTTGGTTTTTAAAAAAAATCAGTGTGTAACTGAATCCGTGACTCCTGATCCACGTAAAACTGGGGGATTACTGTATATTAGTGTGAGCAAATGTGTGCATATTTTTCCATATGAGATTTGATGCACTCTTTGGAATGACTCTTTTGCATAATTAATGAGATATTTGCATAATTACATTCTGTACTGATCATTACCTAATGGCAAAAATGTGCACACAACAGCTCTATCAAATTCAGACCAAAGCCATAAAAAATATAAAATATAATAACATATCTCCTCTTCTGCATGCAAGCACTGATGCAGTCTGAAATGAAAACGGCACTTTCCACACCGTTCCTCCACTTCAGAAATGACTCATTTAAATTACAGCCTGCCTTTGTTACGGCCGTGACTCCGAAGAGTTAATCACGGCTACTTTGCGGCGGGACAATTATATTTCCAAAAAAGAAAAAAAGAAGAAAAAAAAAGGGTCTATGAAAGCATTTCATCTTATTTTATTCAGATTCTCTCCAACACCCTTTGATTTACATATTTCAAAAGGAAGGTAACCCCAAGGGTTCTGATGAACTGTCAACTCCTCCCCAGAGGCAGTGGAGCTTCTGAACCTCACTAATGATGTGCGGCGTCTTTTCGGCAGGCCGGCGACGCCGTGCCCCGGCACTTAGCTTAACAAAGTACAGCCGCGGTCTCGCAAACTTCCCTCAGACGGAGAGAGCTCCCTCTACCTGGCCCTGAGCGAGTCCTCCCCGAGCAAAGCACTCCACAGCCTCGTATTTAAATGAGCACAGCTGTGTGTGTGTGTGTGTGTGTGTGTGTGGTCGTTTGAGATGCGAAGACTGTCAGATCATGGAAGTTAAATGATGATTGATACTCGTAGCTGAGTAAGGCCGATTGCTGTTATACTTTGCTGAAAAAAGGGTAGCAGAACATTAGACCAGGCTTTTAGAGGGGCAGGTGCTCTGATGAAGGGGGGGGGGGGGGATGACAGTGGGTTTATTGAATAATTTTGTCGACCAATGGGAGGGAAAGTCAAAGATTTTTGTAGACGGGGGTGGGGTTGTATAAGCCTAATCTCACAACTTTAGGCCGAACCTAACAACGTTTTTGAAGATGGGGCGAGCCAAACTGATTTTGTCTACCAATAGGAGTGAAGGTCAAAATTTTTGTTGACAGAGGACCTGGCCTATCAATGTTTTTGAAGGTGGGGGCCACAAAAAGGGCCCTGTGGATAAAGTTATTGCCTCAATTACCAAAACTTGGTTTATGGTGGTCTAAAAAGGGGGTAGGGGTCAAACATCTGCCCTTTAATCTTCCCAAAAAGGGCACTATCAGGAGTATTATGGATCCTAAAACTAAACGTCCCACTGGCTACCTTCTACGGTTCTGTTAGAAAATCAAATGTGTCCAGATTCCGCCACAGGTCACCTGATCCGGTTGGCCTTGTTCGACAGGATGAGTGTTTGTGGTACAACAGTACGAGCTGTGGTTGCTATGGCTACAGAGTCAGTAGTGCTGAGTGAATAAATTCTGTTTCTAAAACAGCAGCTCTGAGGGTCGACTGCTGGTGTCGCTTTGATGTGTTTCAGGTGGTTCAGTAGTAAAATGTAAAGATTTGTTTTACAATGTTTCTGGGCTGTGTGTGTGAGTGTGTGTCTGTGAGAGTGTGTGTTTGTGTGTGTGTGTGTTGCAGTGTTTGTGTGTTGCAGTGTGTGTGTGTGTGTGTGTATAACATTAAAAATATCAATTTGAGTGTGTGTGAGTGCGAGAATGTGTGTGTGTGTGTGTGTGTGTTTGTGTGTGTGTGTGTGTGTGTGTGTGTGTGTGTATATAACAGTATAAATATAAACTCTGAGTGTAAAGGCGACGCTGTATTGACTGTAATACTGAATCTCCATTAACCTGCAGTGTTCATCAGTTAGAAGTGTTAGAATCTTCAGTGCTGTACCTTCTGAACTCACCGGAGTGACGCTGCGCTGTAGTGGGAAGCGGAACTGTGTGCTGAAGGGTTAAATGACAGGGCGGGGGGGCTAATCAAGTGCACCAGGCTACAGTCTGAAATTAAACACCTACAAAGGCCACTGAAACGGTTTCTGATGAAATGGCCAATTAGAGTAGATAGAAGATAGATGGACATAATAAACAGGCGACTTAGACCACAAACAAACAAACCATCAAACAAACAGGCCTCTCTCTTTTCCGTGGCTGCAGTCGGTCATTAAATCCGGCACGCAGCTTCTCGTGTTACTACAAACAGCCTTGGCACTCCTGTTCAAACATCCCAAGGCTTCTCTTCCTGTAATTTTCAGCTTAGATTGATTTTAGCGCTCCTGGAAGCCAATTTGGACTGTTTGCATGTTCTTAGTCTGCTGATTTGATCCATCAGGGAGCGTCACCACGAGGAAGAAGCCGGCAGGGAGGAGGATCAGGATTCAATTCAGTATTAACAAGAACAGCGAGTGGATTCAAAACACCCGCTACCGGAGACGGGCCCCTCCACATCCCCTCTACATTATTTAATACACACACACACACACACACACACAGTCACATACACACAAAAACACACGCATACACACAGACACACACACAAATATATAAACTAAAACCTATGAACCTTGGAACTGGCTTGTAAATATGGGAATACAGCTCAGACCTGCTCTGTGTTAATATTTAAGACAAAAATGTTGAGAAATATTCGACTGTGAAATGTTTTTTAGTTAACATATAAATATCGTTTTAAATAGAATAGGAAGCAGAGATTTAAACTCAAGCCCACCCGCCATTTCCTCTCCTTCTGGTTGTCAGTATGAATTGATCTTTGAGACAAAGACCACAGGAATATAAGGACCCTAACGGGAATAAGTGGGACCTGTAAGACTCAACACAACATTCTGGCTTATTTACAGCCCAGCTAAATCTAGAACCTGATAAGGTTCTAGATTTTGTGCTGGACCTCTTCACCTGACTCTAACTGGGACACTCTACTGACAACAGACTGTTTCTCCTGCTCCCTGATAAAAGGAAAATGTTTCTGCTGGAATCTGTTCAAAAAAAAAACAGATTTATAAATGTGAACCTGCTCAGAAGGTGTGTGTTATAATGGCTTTGGCTTTGGACTCACGTTTTCTGTAATAAACTAGATAAAACACAATTAATTGTTGCCCAGTGTTAATAATAATAATAATAATAATAATAATAATAATAATAATAACAATAATTTGTGTACTTTTATGTGCCAAGAGGACAGTTTACAAAGGTCTAAAATTGCAATGGGTTAAACACTATATTACTGTTTAGTACTGTGATAAGAGTTGATGAGAGTTACATTAGTAATCTGACATTAAACTGTTAATTAATAACCTAAATGAACCACAATGTACTCAACATTTTAATGACGTGTCAGTCAGCACATTAAAGAACACAAAAAGATGCTGATTGCATATGCACTGAATTTCCTGAGAGTCTTGTCCAAGAAAACAATCATTAAAAATAAATATTCTCTGTTTAAGCCATAGCTGGAAAAAGACCATCTAATATCTAAAAGAGCCTCTAACTGAAGTCCTGAACCAGTGAAGAACCAGGAGCAGATGATTCCAGATGATCAGGCGGTGATCAGT
>JBBPDB010004426.1:0-13477 GCA_037974465.1 Brachypetersius altus | reverse complement strand
AGTATAGAACTAGCTTCATCACAAACACTGTACCTGCAGGAGACACTACACACAGATCTGAGATCAGCATGAAAAACTACAAAACAAAACGTATCTCTGATGATGTTGACCTGTTGACCTGTTATTATTATTATTATTGTTATTATTTTTATATAACAATGAATGATATATGATATTACTTATAACAATATTCCTTTATTATAGCTGTAATGGTAAATACCTGCATCCCTGTATTCGTTGAAGAGTAGTGATGGTAAAGTAAACACCTTTTTAAACCAAGATTACTAAAAATCAACAGCACAGGTAGTTCAGTGACCTACGTTTGCTGTGGGACAGCCGGGGAGGATGAGGGGGTGAATAAAGTAGAGGGGTAACCATGGCAACCCGGCTGTGATTGGTCATCCTGATGATTAAATCCAACCGATGTGAAAGCCTCAATGCGGATATTTTTCAAACCTGATCTGCATTTTTATTGGACCCTCCCCGAGTGCGAAAAGGCTTTAAACTCACCATACAATGCCAATGCAAACGTGCTGACTATCACGACCCAATCCAGCCCAAACAGGCCCGTCAATCATACTGAGTAGCAACCAAACACTGGTTTAGATGACTGGTCTATGGGACGTGCTCAGAAACCCAGCAAAATAGCATAAACATGGTAATGATGATTTCATATTATTAAAATCATTCTTGATGTGTTACCTACAAAAATCGTGTTCCTTTGTAGCGTGCCCCCTGCGTTGTTCTCCTTGTTTTTTAGTTATCAGCCTTAAAAGAAATGGCTCTAATTAGCCAGAAGATGAATGCAGGTGGGTGTGGGGGGGGTGATCTGAGAGAGGTTGTGTTTTCTCTTTATTTAGACTCAACACTTCCACCTTAATTACTCTACATTATCAGCACCCAGCAGCTAAAGAGGCAGCGCTCAGGAGGAGGGCTGCACCCTGGGAGATATATAAGACCACACAAAGAAAGTAAACACACGGCCGCAGTTCAGAATACACACATTAACCCTTAGAACGCAGGCGGTACCGATCCGTCCCGGCAGCGCAACGAATGGTAAATTGTCGTCACGTGATAAAACAGCTTCTTATATGGAAGATCCCCGGGTTTGTGTTGGTGTGAGACGTCGTGCTGAGCTTTGTTTGATGTTCCTGTGTCACGTAGAACCAAAGTTACTGTAATTTAAAGACAGATAATAATAATAGGGTGATATGAGATCGTGAAGACGATCTATGTACTGACGATCTGCCAGAGCAGAGAGATCGTAGTATTGTGTATATCAGGGGTCGGCAACCGTGGCTCTGGAGTCGCATTCAGCTCTTCCATCCTTATGTTGCGGCTCCCTGTGGCTTTGGAAAGTCAATTCAAATTTAACACTAGTACAGCGGGTAGTGGTGTGGTGATGGGCTAGTGGTAGGATACTTGCCTCTAAACCAAGAGGTCATGGGTTCGAATCCTACCTTCAGCAAACCACCACTGGGTTCCTGAGCAAGACCCTTAACCTCAAGTTGCTCCAGGGAGAGACTGCCCCCTGTAGGTAGGGAATGGAAGTCGCTTTGGATAAAAGCGTCTGATAAATGCCGCATATGTAATTGTAAACAGCGGCTAACTGGCTATACCTATAACAGCTGCGTGTGTCAATTGACGCAGTGCTCAGTTTCGCACGAGAGGTTTCCTGTTGCGACGTTGTAGTATGTTCGGGCATTTAGTCCTGCAGTCTGCCGGCAAGCTGCGGCCAGCAGACACAGCAAGGGTTCAGTGGGCTTTGGACCCAGAGCCCGTCGTACAGCGCCAGTCACCGAATTAGAATCGTATTCACTGGCCGAGTTTGTTGAGTGAGTGACACATACAAGGAATTTGATTCTGGTCGATGGTGCCTCTCAAGCACAACAGTATAAAACAACCATATGTCTCTTACAGAGCGGCTGCTGGCCCAATAGACGCGATTCTGATTCTGATGAAATTATGTCAATTGACGCGGTCAGCCTTTCTAGGTGTTATATGTATTTTATTTTAATTCATTGTTTTTTTTCATTGCAGTTTGAAATGTGAAGATTATTGTGAATATTAAAATACAATGTGTTTATTTTTTTGTGTTTTTTTTACAGAGTTCTAAGCGTTCAAAATGTTTTCTTTGAATAAATCTAATTTAACAAGCAACAAACTAGCCTAGCTTTTAAACATAGCATGGTTGTGCTGTTCAGTAACTATAGTCGCAAATCAATATAAATACCGAGATAAAATCGAAATCATGATTTAACAGTAAAAAATGATATGATGATATGATATCTTTGCTTAAATAATAATATAAATGATTACTGGGGCTTGAAAACGACATCATGCAAAAATGATAATGAAGAACGTAAACAGATTTTTGCCTCTTATCTTAGCGCCAAATTTAAAAAGCAGATTTCAGAAACCAAATATGTATTCGGGGGAATGGGGAAAATGTACAGCTTAACGACTCCTTTGGTTCACTGTATCCAGTTTGACCCAAATATTCAATTATAATTAGAAAACAGCTCCAGTCTTTAAAAATATCATGTCTTATGAATGTGGAATTATTTTGTACATTTCATTTATTGCTTAACCTTTGGTTCTTTGCAACCAGTTCAACCAAAATATCCCATTACAGTTACAAAACAGATGCAGTCTGTCTATATTATGATCTATAAATGTGGAATGTTCGCTCCAACAAAGGCCTAATCACAGCATGAGGTTGTGATAACTGCTGCTTTACGCAACAAACAGATGAACAATGAGGACGTGGACCAACAGTAACAATCTGCTGCTTGAGTCCACATGTAACCAGCATAAGCCTCATCCAAGTCTTATAATCAGGCGAGATCTGGTTCAGAGATCCCCTCAGACAGAGCCGGAGTGACGGATGTGTACGTTCTCCAGAGCATCAAAACGCAGGACCCCCCCCCCCACCCACCTCCCACCCCTCCACATGCTCCTGCCTCCTCCGCCTTCCGAGGCGAAGAGTGCGCTCATCATCCATGCGGAAGTGAGTGGGAGATCCCGCATTTTAGATCAAAGCGCGTTAGCGCCGCAGCACGTCGGAAACGACAGTTGGCGCAGATTTTCCCGCAAGCTGTGTCACGATACATCATCATTACGGGGCGGCGGAACAACAAGGCAGAGGAGGTTTGTTTTGGGATACAGGGGAAATGAGTTGGGGAGTTTACTGTACTTGACCTTCAGGCTGTGTGTGGGATGGAGAAAAGAGCAACCAAGGTTCGCCGCTCTCCAGAGCCCCGTGAGACTCTATGATCTGATGGTGGAATCGTTCATCAGCAACACAGACTTCAAATAATTTGACTGGTAAAAGGGAAGACAAAATATCCAGCTGCTGGCTCTTGAATGTCTATGCAGTGTTGCCATCTTCTTATTTACAGCTACACTCTTAACACTTAGAACACCGGCGGTGCGGATCCATACTGGAAGCAAACAAATGGTAAATCATCATCATACGGTTAAACAGCTCCTTATATGGAAGTTCCTCTGGCTTGTGTTGGTGCTCGAGGTATCAGACGTCAGGCTAAGCTTTGTTAGGTGTTTCTGTGTCACGTAGAATCAACGTTACTGTAATTTTAAAAGATGCAATAATAATAAAAAACATTACTGGGACTTTAGAAAAGGCACCACATAGAGAACAACAATGCTTCAGGTCTTAGACATAAACAGAAATAACACAAGATCTTTCAAATAGTCTCCAAGCATGTAGGAGCATAAACCTCGGTTTTAGACAGTTTTACACTGTTTTTGTGTGTTGAGTTCTAAGGGTTAAAATAAAGGTGCCTCAAATGTTTTTTCTATGCAGTGCATTAAAAGAAGCACCTTAAAGCTCTGGTTCTCAAGCTGGTCCAAGTGAACCAGACATTGTTCTTCCCATGAAGCTTGCGGTTCTCCTCTGAGAACCACTGCCCTTAAGAACCATTTTTGCAAAAGAGATCCGAGAGTGTGAAGAACCTTCCAAGATTTAAAGACCTTTTACATGCTTTAAAGGTTCTATACCTTCAAAAGGTTCTTCAAACAAGATTTACAAGAGAGTTCCCGAGGAAGGCATTCAAAAACTGGTTCTGCAAAGAATTCTTCTTGGCGCCTTTATTTTTAATACTTTGTAATACTCTTGGAGAACTCTGACAGTGACAGCCAGCTAAGTTTGAAGTTCAAGGTCTTCCCATCTTCTCATTTGTCCCATCTTGCTGCAGAACTAATCACCTCAGCGCTCTGCAAAGCAGAATCCGATCATTTCCGAACTGGCAACGGCGATCACACTTCGCAAGTCGCGCATGATCATTAAGCTGCCTGACTTTTGCGAACGCATGTGTGTGCAGCTGTGTGTTTTAAATATGCATCTGACGAGGTCTGGCTCAAGTGAGCTTGCCGCGTTTCAAAGCCGACTGACTAATCAGCGTTGCCACGACAACAGGGTGAGGCAAGGTGTTTGCCAGTCTCGCTGGAGATGCCAGGTTTTCTGAAGTTCAGCAGTTCCTTCGTGCACCATGGCCCTCAGTTGCACCTTCAATTTTAGAACCTCTTCATCCTGGTCTGGCCAGTGTTGAGTCATAAACCCTGTCAAACAGCGAGCCAAGACTTGGCGGGCAAGACATATATTCACCTCAAAGAGCCACGCGAGGCGATTCTACATGCGCTGTTCCGTCTGCCAGCAGAGGAACGACTTTAGTTGTGAACGAATTCCAGCACCCTGACCTCCGCCCTGCTGTGCCTGCCTCTCTTGCTCTCCTGTGGAAGGCGTAACACAAGCCGAGCCTCGGGCTGCCACCATGTTTCACTGCAAATTTAAACACGGCAAGTAACGAACTGTCAAGAGGACAGAAGCCAGGCGCAGGCAGGTACCAGACGATGCTGGCTATTACTTTTCTTCTATAATAAGCGACAACCGCTTACAAGGCTGGAGCAATTAAGTGCAGGCAGGCAATCAATAGAACACGGCACTAATGAATTGCTTTCAACAGCAAGATTTAATGTGCAAGTCGGGATATCACACATCGACAAAGGAGAAAGCAGCCGGACCGACGGGGACAGGGATTATGCGGAGGTGGTGTCGTGTAGGTCACGAAGCGTTTGCACCACAGAGTTGCCGTGGGCTGGTAGCACTTCCACGGCCTCCTAGCAAGCTAATGAGTTGCGAACGGTCAGTCGACTGATGAAACGAAAGTCACTAACCATCCCGGACCCCTCCTGATCACAGCTGGCGCACTCAGGACAGTTGCGCTAGAGAACATTGACAGAATTGATGTCCTTGGCCCACGGCCCGAGCCTCTTAATCGTCCAGCGTTCCAAACAAAGATGAAAATCAATAACAGAGGGAATAATACATCTTTAGAGGGCCTGCGTAGCCTGAAACAATTCATTAAAATGCTGGAACCTTCTCGGGCTTTTCTCTTTCCCTTTTTTTCGGGCCGTGTTATCCCCAACCACGGCACCAAAGCAATTTGCTGCAAAATATGCCGTGATTATATGCATTATTGCACGCAGAAGACTTCAAAAAACGGCCTTAATTATAACAAGTGCACTTTCCCGCTCTGCTCCCCTGAATAACGTGGTAAAACAAGCAAAGCCGCATCTGGAAAACAAGCTACAATTAGAGTAATAAGTAGCTCCAAATTGCTATCTGTATAAAATGTGAGATTAGTCACAGGCGAAGGATAAAGGGGAGGACATTTAACTCGGCCGTGCTGCCGAGTGAGCCCATCCTTTGCATGTGGGAGGCAGAGTAAGGCAGCAGCCAGTACAATTGGGTGCTCACCTCAGCGGAGATGCAGAAAAGGTAGAGTGTGCGTTTTATGACATTTTAGAGGCTGCTTCTATGATGAAAAAGCAAGAAAAGATGCACGTTTTCCCCAATAAAACCTTTCGTCTGGCTGCTGGGATGGTCTTGTGCCCACTTAACCAGACTAGGTGGGCTCTAAAGCTACAGTGACATCCCGTCTAAGTAAAGGTGACACGTACTGAGGTTTCTCGTTAGAGCTGTCGCGTAAGCGATCGACAAACACTACAGACGCAGAGCTATCCAATATCAGTCTGTGACTGAACCAGGGAGAGTCTGTTAAACCCACAGAGAAAATAACAATACCAACACACTGCTGATCTCATCAACAGGAGCCAGAAGTGGTAAAGCATTCACTTCATCATATCAGGTTTATTTTGGCTTGGTGAGCTGTTTCAATCTATTGTGATTGCTTTTCTCAGGACTGTGCGACCACAAAAGTCCTGCCAATGGAGCTTTAACAGCTAGTGCATGTGTGTGTGTGTGTTTGAGTAAGTGTGTACAAAGGAGAGAGAGAGAAACAGAAAGAAAAAGAGAGAGAAAGAGATACTGAAGTGAAGAAATGAAACGAAACTTTAACAGACCTTCACTGTTAACAAACCGACAATATACAATACTGTAGACCACCCTTCACTTCAGCTTCCAGTCAAAGTGACCATTAACAAGAAGTTATTATTCTACTGAAGAGATTTCTAAGGAAATGTGATACGACACACGTTCATAAGGAAATGAGAAAGTCAAAGGAAAACAGCAGTTATCATTAAAGGGCTGAGAGAAAATGGGACTACTAACAACCGCGCAAGATCCCGCAGTACTTTCGTCTTTGTGAGAAAACCACGCTCTGCTCTAGCCTCAGATCTGAGAAGCTCCAAAGGTGTTTCTGTCCACTGTGAGGATGTAGAGCTGTTTAAGAAGATTCTACAGAGACGTAGAAACCGACAAAAATTTGCAAATCAAACAAAAAAATGCTGCTTTGTGATTCAGAACAAGGGACTTTCCGCCCCAGAGGCCAGACCTCGACATCTCTGAATGTGTTTAGAGTCGCTTGGAAAAGGCAGAAAATGGAAACTTCAAAGACTGAACTTGTAGGTGTTTCTAGGAAGTAGAAAAAATATCCCAGCAGAATTCTGCAGGAAAACTCCTGAAGGACGGAAGCTGTAATAAAGGCAATGGGTGAACATAATAAAAACTGGACAATAAAATAAGACAAGAAAGAACTTTATTTATCATGAGAAATTCTTTTGTCATAAACATGCTCAATGCAACAAGCGGAATAAAGATAAGGAGGAAAAACAGCAGTAATAGTGGAACTGCAATAACAAAATATAAGAAAAACAACTAACAAGTAACTATAACAGATAAAAGATCAAATATAACAGATTATTAGTACAAGTGGTTATGAAAAGTGTTGCTGAATGCTATAAAATGAGAGAGCAGTAGGTGATCAGAGACTAACATCCAATAGCAAACAGATAAAAACGTGTTTTAATCCGAATGAGAACAAAAATATGATGTTATTCTTTGCCTTTTTCTTTTCTTTTAACCATAACATAACAGTCAAAGCAAAATCTACCTCTAATTTCTATCCTTTTTTATACAATTTGACAATACGTGACAATCTTCATTTGTTTTACACAATGCAGTTTGTGTGGAAAAAATGATCCTTTCATATTAACTTACACAAGATTTAGTTTTGATATTTGTTTTTCTGACCTTTTTATTAGCTGTTCTGACTGGAAAGAAAATAAAGGAAGGGCTCTGCCTGACGTCCACACAGTGCTGTTTACATGCGGTGTGGTTTTTTGGTTCCTCGCTGCGTAGTAAGTATTTGAGCCCAGATAACATCAGGCACTTTCATCAGTTTGCTTCCTCAACGTTTCTCATCTTCCCTCTCTCCACAAACCTCAGAGGCACATTGCTACACACACACACACACACACACACACACACACACACACACCCTCCATGCATCTCACCCCCACCGGGAGAACATTAGGCAGAGCGCTCTAGCATGACTCCTGCTTATGTTCCTCACAGATGCAATGCAGCCTCCTGAATCTCCTCACAGCCTAGAAGAAGAACTTGGTCTGTGACACAGAGGGAGAAGTGCTCTTGAAATCGAGAGGCAGTCTGGCTGGAACTGTGAAGCGTATCTCTCACACCACATCAGACATTCCCTCTCATCTCTCATGAACTTTATCAGTACGTTGGCAGGTGCAGCTCTAGATCAGGGCTTTCCCAAAAACATTCAGGCTTTTGGGAATTCAGAGATAAAACCGTTCAAATGTTAAGAAAAGGGTTCAATCTGTGAAGGAAACATCCTCTTTATGAAATAAACTGAATTAGTGTGCCATCATCCCCCATCAACATCATTAAGAACCCAGTGAACCCGTCTGCTACCTTTCCCTGCAGGAAAAATGCCTCATGCCACCCAGATACAGAAGCCCAGCACCTTTAGAGAACCTGATAAAATCCCAAATCAATATATCCCTGTGAAATTGATTTATTGCAATCAAGCATAATGGGATTTAACTGGTCATGGCTAATTATCAGATTAGTCATTTCAGTCCTAATTAACTTTTTTTTTGGCAGGAATTTGAGAATTCAACGTGTTTTAAAGGTGGACAATTGAAACACATGGGTTAAAACAGTACGTCAGTGATGCATGACACGTTAATAATAAAGAACGCTAGTAAACACATAAATAGTACGTTTCCCCACACCAGACTACACCGAGCCCCTCAGCTGTGGTCTCCAAGCGATTGAAAGCAATAAAGCAGCTCCTGTGTTGAAGCAGCAAATGAGAAAATAAGGCAATATGTGTTCCAGAGACCTAAGGGACGCAATCTGGTGACATTCGTATAACGGACGACTTCGTGTCTACTTCAGGTCTACTTGTAGCGCAGGGGACCTCTCTGGACAGTGAAGGTACGTTAAAGAAATGATGGCAACTCACCAAAGCTGTTCTTCACTTCTCTCCGCAGTCCACACAACATGTTGCCGTGCGGCGCCCAGGCACGCATGCACCCACACGCGGCACAGGAGAATCAAAGCTCTTCGTGCCACGCAAGAGCCCCTGTGTGAGCGAGGAAGGGGGAGGAGTGCAGGCACACACTCGTACGAGCACACACACCAACGCTCACCCGCGCTCTCCGTGACTCCGTGCCAGCCGTCCATTCACGGAGCAGGACTGAACCATCTCACCCTCCGCCTTCGCATGCAGAGCAGCTTTGGGTTCCTTCTCCCACTGTGGACGTCCTCAGCAAACAAAGGGGATTACTCCGGCTCTGGCTGGACATGGAACACGTCTAAAAATACGGTGGACATCCTTGTCTCCCCCTCCCGGAAATGTAGCGGCTTTAGAGTTGTTTTGTATGAGAGGCAGTTCCAACAGACTGATGAAGTGAGAAAACCCTGCAACTGTGCTGTCAAATGGGCACCTGCAGGTCCGAGTAATGAGATTAAGCAGGATATGTGTGGTTAGGAACCATCTCAATTGAAATCCCGTTTGGTTTCCCCACTCTGCTCAGAAAGTGAGACTACAAAGCCGGTTTAAAGCATTGTTCCATTAAAGGAGAGAAGGAGGGAACGAGTTCTGGCCCCTTCGAAAGGTGCAGGAGAACTAAATCATGCTCCCATGGAAGAACGCAAGTGTGTCTTACTTGCCTGGCAGATTTGGATGAAGCAATGTTGGAGGCCCGACCTCTTCCCTACTCTCTCTCTCTCTGAAGAGCTTTAGCCTAGAGCCCAGCCCCCCCATGAATCACTCCCCCCACCACCCATCAGCCTGCCCCACAGAAAAAAGCATGACTAACACCCTGTCAGACCAACTGGCGTTCCCTCTCTTCTTATTCCTCTCTTCCCATCTCCTGCAGTCCAGTGTTCTATTACTGAGCTGCAGCTTCTAGGAGGCCGAGTTCGTCAGGGGGCCGGACTGCAAAATCAGGCTCATAAACCCCTCAGAAGACGATTTGCAGAAATTTCTATAACGACGAGGCCGTTCAGTGAATGCCCAGAGTTGCCATGCGACTGGAATCCAGGACTTTTTAAAATGACCCAGAAAATAATTTCTAGTTTTTCCACCTGAAGAGTTCCTCACTAACTGATTAGCATGCGGGACCAAGACAGCATAAAAGCATTTCCAGAGTGAAAGAGCTGAAAAATATGTTGGCAGCTATTTGTCAACATAGCTTTCAGTTCAGTGGCCACCCACCTGTTTTCACCTGAAGAGTCCCGTTCTACCTGACTTGCTTCATGGCATTGAAAACAACAAAAGGCTCATAAAACTCTCAGAACTTCAAAAACTTGGCAGAAATCTGCAAGAGAATATGATTTTCTACTCCAGAGTTACTACCAAAACAGACCCATGCTAACTGCATTGTAGACAAGAAAGAGCTCAAACACTCAAAACAAAAACCCGCAAGAGAAACTGCTCGTAAATATTTCTATTTAACAGCTAAATCTGTTACACAAGGCTGTGGAAAAAACTAGCCACATTTCTAAGGCTGATCCACGTATCAGCATCCAAAACAATATTGGCTCATAAAACACTCGGAACTTCCAAAAAATGGAAGAAATCTGCAAGAAAGTGTGATTTTCCACTCCAGGGTTGCAACCAAAAGAGGCCCATGCTAGCTGATTAGCATTCATGACAAAAAGAGCACAACAGACACAGTAAAAAAAAAAAAACTATAGAAACACTATACAAAAAATCTATAGAAATCAGAAATAGTGTGGCTTGATTTACAGAAACCAACAAGACGATGTGTTTTTCTGGTGGCTAAATCAATACATTCCCGGTGTTGACACCTGAAGCGTCCTATGCTAGCTGATCATTAACAGTGTCAACACATGTTGATTTTATTTTAAAAAGCTTATAAAAACTAACAAATGTGCAGAAATATAGCAGTAAATCACTTTCTATTCAGTGGATATTCAACGCATTTGCAGTGCAGTCACCTGAAGGCTGTTCTGACTGATTAGCATCCGAGGCAGCATGCGTCTTATTGGATCACGGTACAAATAACACCACCAAGATTGGGTGGCTTAACTGTTAATGCCGGAGCAGAATTGCATCCCGCTTTATCTGGTACCACAGAGAATACCTTCCCGGGCCAGATAAGATGGCAAAAGGGATTTCTGTGTCCGGTTCGTGTTGTACCTTCAGGTCAGAGTCTGAGTAATTCAGACATGCTCCATGACGAGATCTGCCTCTGCCCAGTCCTGCAGTGCAACTCAGTCGGATATGAGCCAATGTTTAATCTGCAAAGAACCACGTCTGAACGTGTAAGGCTTTCTGGGATGAGAACTGCCACTCGCTGTACTCGTCAGGGTCAAAACGGCGTCCTGCAGGTGCACGGCGTCCCCGAGACGCTGCAGGGACGGGAAATCTGGATGTAGAAGCGAAGCAGAATTATCAGATTTACGATTTAAAATATCCGAATGTGTGCAACAGGGAGCAAGATTTCCTCCAACCTGACCTGCGCCACGCTTCCAATTTTTAGATCAGATGCGATAACGTTCCGCATATTCCAGCGTACAATAACATCAACACGCCACAGCGGTTTGAAGTGGCTGTGGATTATTCATCAAATGACTAGTCGGCCCGCCAAAGAGCCGAGAGGGAAAATGAGAGTAGAGGAGCAGAAGGGCAAAACAAACAAGAGTGTTTAAATTATTATTTTTTTAAAGCCTCTGTGGTGAAAAAAAGGAAGGTCATATAAATACCATGACATCTTGTGAAGATGCAATTCATAATCATTTGAAATAGTGACAGTGATATTGAGAACTACTAAGTACTAAATCCATTCCTGACCGGTCAGTGCTGAAATCGGAAGAATCTCAAACACTACTGTTGAAACCCTAAATGTGCTCCCGGGACACGTTCATTTCATTTTAAACTCAGTTTAATGCATTACCCTGAAAGAGAAGGTAAAGGTAAATTCGTATTCGAAATGTACAGTTTACCCTGTATGTTACCCCTGTATAGACGGTACTGACGTTCACGCATGGACGTTTTCTTTGGTATAAGCAGGTAAATACAGTAATACATTAATTTAATTTACAGTAATACAAATACAGGGCTTTAAGAAGAACAAAACGAAAAACACAAGAACACTCGAGACGCTCCACGGGGGAAACTGTTCTGACGCGGGAATTCTGGACCGTCACAGAGCAGCAGCCAGTACGGTTGTTCTCAGAACAAAAATGTATACAGCTATATTTTATATGGACATTTAGCTGAATTGACATTAATATTAGTTAATTATATTTTTCTTAAAAATTAAGCACTAAAATACAATTTTTAAAAAATCGTCAAAAAAGCATGAAGGATATCTGCAGTTTCCGCAAACAGTTCAGCTTTAAGAAAAAATCCACAAACAACTGAAGCCTCTGATACATATACACTGGGATTTACATAGGCTGTGCACAAGCAAGATATGGCGTACGTGGTACGACAAATGTGCACCAGTTTCCAGTCTTCACTGCACAAATGCATACCTACTTTCACTTCACACTGGATCTCTAAGTACCACCATTCAGGAAAGGAGAACCTTAAAAAAGAAAAATAACAATGACGTTTTAAAATGTGTCGGAAAGGTAATTTTGAATTTGGGTGCGTACCAATTCATTAATGCAGGAACTCATTAGAATACTACAGCAAAGAAATGGTCATATATATTATATATACCACTACATTTACAGTGGCAGGCTCAGTGGGCGCAACCGGTAGTGATCACACTACTCAAACATGATGTGGGCTGATTGCTGATTGCTAACTTCAATGCAACTGTTGAACAAATACGGTGGCAAAAGGAGGACTTGGTCTATAGAGATATAGTGTTTTAAATTAAGAGTCCAGATGCAAAAGCCTCTAAAGCCCATCTCAGTTAAAAAATGAAATAATGATGTGGAGTGAATGCCGTCCACACGTAGTACAAGTACATCAAACCATTATGCTGAAAAAAAATTGTGTGTGATGTGCATGTGTGTGTGTGAAAGAGAGAGAGAGAGAGAGAGAGAGAGAGAGAGAGAGAGAGAGAGCATGTGGGAGAAAAGAAAAATGTCTGTGAGAGAGAGAATGTGTGTGTATGAGAGAGAGAGAGACAGAGTGAGCGTGTGAGAAAAAAATGAGAGAAAGTGTGTGTGTGTGTGTGTGTGTGTGTGTGAGAGAGAGCGAGAGAGAGAGAGAGAGGGAGAGAGAGACAGAGAGCATGAGAGAGAGTGAGAGAGAGAGAGAGTGAGAAAGTGAGAGAGTGAGAGAGAGAGTGAGAGAGAGGGAGAGAGACAGAGAGTGTGAGAGAGAGTGAGAAAGAGAGAGAGTGAGAAAGAGAGAGAGTGAGAGAGAGTGAGAGAGAGGGAGAGAGCGAGAGAGAGAGAGAGACAGAGAGTGTGAGAGAGAGAGAGAGAGAGAAAGAGAGTGTGAGAGAGTGTGAGAGACAGAGAGTGAGTGAGAGAGAGAGAGAGACAGAGAGTGTGAGAGAGAGAGAGAGAGAGACAGAGAGTGTGAGAGAGTGTGAGAGACAGAGAGTGAGTGAGAGAGAGAGAGAGAGAGAGAGAGAGTATACTGAATGAAGCTGTGGAGAGCTGAAAACATGGTGGGTTCGGTTAAATAGTTGACTCAGATTTAAGCTGTTTTTCAGGTAAGAAACAGTTGCAGAATTCTTAAGCTCTGAT
>JBBPDB010004383.1:0-13481 GCA_037974465.1 Brachypetersius altus | reverse complement strand
ATAGACAGATAGACAGATAGACAGATAGATAGATAGACAGACAGACAGACAGACAGATAGACAGATAGACAGACAGATAGACAGATAGACAGATAGACAGACAGATAGACAGATAGATAGATAGATAGATAGACAGACAGACAGACAGATAGACAGACAGATAGACAGATAGACAGATAGATAGACAGACAGACAGACAGATAGATAGACGGACGGACAGACAGACAGACAGATAGATAGATAGACAGATAGATAGACAGACAGACAGACAGACAGACAGACAGACAGACAGACAGATAGATAGACAGACGGACAGACAGACAGACAGATAGATAGATAGATAGACAGATAGATAGACAGATAGACAGACAGATAGACAGATAGATAGATAGATAGATAGATAGCTATAGATAGATATAGATAAATAAATGTCTACACACATACATACATGAAGAAACATGCGGTTTTTACTTCACGCATTTCCACTGCCGTGTCCTGGAGGCGCTTCATTACTATTAGCGCACTTCCCAAAACTGCTTCGAGTCGAGAGGGCAAGTGTGCACAGGCATGAAGCAGAACATCAAAGGCTGTCTGCTGGAGGTGAGGAGGAGGATGGGGGGGTGGAGGTGAAGGTGTCACTCACCCACAGCACCTCACTGCCCCCTGCACGCTCCTGCAAGGGTTTGCATTCCTTCAGAGGGGCGGTATGGAGGTGCTGGGCCCTGCCTCACTTCCCTCCTTCCTTCTGCCTCCAGGTGTTCGTGTATTAAAGCCTTCGCTCGCCCTGTCTGGCCAGCATGCAAAGCTGCATCACACACACACAAGTAGGCAAATACCCATACACCCATATGCAAAAGCTCAGATCCATTAGTATGTTATCTGTGCGCATTAAAATGCCTCTCGTAAACAACGTTCCTATGAATTAGTACAGACTTGCACATCAATATATTCCACCTAATGTACAGTAAAAAACCCCTTCTGCAGTCTTCACCTGATGTATACTGGCTATTCTGGTCATACTGTTTACACATTCCTTCAACCGCAGCACGTTTTTGTCTTACTTATATTTATATACAGTCCACAGTGAGCCGTCCACAGCCTCAGGACGGGTTAAATCTCACCCTAATTCTGCACTTCTGATTTGCACTGTTGTGCTGTGATTTCTATGCGTACACCGTCTCTCTGTATACTCGTACGTGGTTGACTTGACTTTAACTTCAGTTTGTGAACCCGTGTCATCAATTAAAAAGGCTTATTACAGTTAAATGGCTAAAAAAATTAGTCTAATGTGGCTAATTCCCACACACCAGCCAGTGAGGCCCAGCCCCATCATTCACTGCTATCAAGCTCAGGGGATGAAGGCCAATAGCTCGACATGCCCAGAGGAGAACGCTAAGTGCCAATTCTGTTATTCCGTGTTTGTTAATGCCCCACTGATTGGTGGGGTTGGGAGTGGGTGGCCCTTATACTCTATAACAGAGGCATCAGCAGAGAGTACTGTATATATATATATATATATAGGTTTTGCCCCAACACCAATGATAAGCATTTATAGACTTTAGTTGGGTCTTTGTTTCAGGCACGTGCAGTTAGGGAAACAATTCAGTGTCCATTTGTGTATTTTTGTTTGTTTAACCTTTTATTCAAACAGTCCAGGTACCTTGAAATCAATGAAGTGCAGTGATCTGGAGCAGCCCTCACCTCTCTAAACAGAAACACATCTGTCAAACCCTCACTGCACCCCGACCTGTTCGCTGAGGTTATGGCTTATTTATATATATATATGTATATCTTGACCCTGTCGCAAACCCTTAAATGCTTCAATTAAGGTCAAATTCATGATACACTGACCAATAGAAATCGTCCAAAAGGAGTTAAAAAGAACACCATCCTTCATTACTTCCTTTAGAAGTTAATGTAAAATGGGTGTTTGAGTTTAGTGGAGACAGACTCTGATCTCTTCACAGTGGTGGTGAAAGGGTGATGTTTACAACACAAAAACTGCCAAAATAACATACATGCCTGTTTGTTCAGAGTCTGTGTGAGTGTAAAATGTTGATAATGGTAAAACGGTAAAATCTAGGGTACCTATCTTAACATGCTCCATGCGGGAGCTTCTTAAAAACGTCAAACTCTCCAGAACTCTGCTTCCATCCACCTTCACTGTACTTCTCCCATACTATCTCTGGTCAGTCATTTGTGGCATTAAAAAAGCCCCAGAGCTGGGAGAGGGGGGCTTCATCTCAAGTGTTTAATATGGAGTCTGGATAAAAGGGAGAACTTGTCCTTTTAAACCCACGCGAAGGTGAATGAACTTAAAAGATAAAAGTGTTACTTCTGGTGAAAGTTTAAATGGAGGTGTTGGTGGCGGTGTTGTTGTTTGACTAAACGTAAAGAGACGTGACTCCTCACACATTATAAAGTGAAGACGACCCTCATCGTCACGTGTGAGCAGACCACAGCACAGCACACCGTGTGAAATTCTCTGTTTTTAACCCATTTAACCCATTCACCAAGCGAATCGGCAGGCAGCCAGGAACTGGCAGCTCTGGGATTCAAACCCACAACCTTCTGAGCCACTAGGCCACCAAGACTTGATTCTGCCGGGGACCACTACACTACAGAGATTTGTGATTATTACGTTATATTTTCACACAAGTTCGATTTTAAAGATGGGTTTTTTTTTTTCGGTTAAGTGTTTTTAGGAATAAAAGCAGACAATATAAGGAAACTTCATGTCTGTAAACTTTACAGTCATCTGGTTCCACTCACCATCACTGTAACGCCCCCAAACTCTCTCTGGCCAGTCATTTGTGGCATGAAATCACACAGAGCTGGGAGGGAAGGGGAGGGGGGCTTCATGGATTTTTAATATGGATTCTGGATAAAAGGGAGAAGGGAGGACTCATCCTTTTGAACCAACACGAAGCTGAATGAACTGAGAAGGAGATACAAGTGTTACTTCTGGAGAGAGTTTGAATGGGGGGGTGTTGCTGTTGCTGCTTGACGAAATGTAATGAGGCGTGACCCTTCTCTCACATTAATATATCATATTTCACACTAAATCTTAAAGATTAATTTGACCAATGCTTCCAAGTGCCTGCTACTTTTGAGAAAAGGAAATCAGAGCAGTGTGATGCTTAATTGTGGACAAACGTTTTGTCTCTGATCTCTGCGGTGGTGGTGAATGGAACCAGGGGTGGAGATGTTTACACAACTACTGCCATTTTATTTCCAAACCTGCCAGTGAACCTACAGCGTGATGATGATTATTTCATGATGATAAACCACAGCCTTTCATCATGAATTAATGTCTCGGGTATCGGACAGCATGAACTTTCTGCGAGGGAGCGTCTTAGACGCATTAACCTCTTAAGACGTCCTTTCAGCTTCACTATGACTCACCAAACTCACTCTGTTTACATCTCATGGGTTTTTCACGCTGGATTCTGGATAAAAGAACGAAGGCATAAGGTGTACACGAAACTTTTTTGTCTGCAAATCTACCTTATCCATAATAAAATGGTGATTTAAGAAACATATCCTGTACGAACTTTCTATGGCGGGAAGCCTCTTCAAACGTCTGCTTCCATTCACCTTCACTGTAACTCCCTCTGACCTATAATTTACGCAGAGCTGGGTGGGGGGCTTCTTCTCAGGTGTTTAATGTGAATTCTGGATAAAAGGGAGAATGGAGGACTCGTTTTTTTAAACCACACGAAACTGAATGAACGAACAAGTTGAAGATAAAAGTATAACTTCTGGAGAGAGTTTGAATGGAGGTGTTTGTGTTGGCGCTTGACGAAAATGTAAAGAGGCGTGACTCTCTCTCTCTCTCTCACACACACACACACACACACACACACTCTCCCGCGGAGAATGGTAGAGGGAGAGCGAAGGGGGAGGGAGGAGGAACCGAGAGGGGGGAGAGAGAGAGAGGGAGAGAGAAAAGTTAAAGTAAAAAATGGCTTCCTCGTCTGCAGAGTCTGAGCAGGCTGAGAGGAGCTCCGAGGAGAGCTCGGCCCGGGTGAAGGAGGAGTCGGACGCGGACCCGGACGAGGCCTCGGAGGGCCTGCTGGAGAGCCTCCGGAGCTCCTCGGTGCTGGGCTTCTCCCCCGAGCAGCTGGCCTGCGTGTGCGAGGCGCTCCTGCAGGCTGGCAACGTGGAGAGGCTCTGGCGCTTCCTCGGCGCCATCCCGCCTTCCTCGGACCTGCTACGTGGCAACGAGACGCTGCTAAAGGCCCAGGCCGTGGTGGCCTTCCACCGGGAGGAGTTCAAAGAGCTCTACGCCATCTTAGAGAGCCACGACTTCCACCCGAGCAACCATGGGTTCCTGCAGGACCTCTACTTGCAAGCGCGTTACAAGGAGGCGGAGAGGAGCCGGGGGCGCAGCCTGGGGGCCGTGGACAAGTACCGGCTGCGCAAGAAGTTCCCCCTGCCCAAGACCATCTGGGACGGAGAGGAGACCGTCTACTGCTTCAAGGAGAAGTCTCGCAACGCGCTCAAGGAGTGCTACAGGCTCAACAGGTACCCCACTCCGGACGAGAAGAGGAACCTGGCCAAGCACACCGGCCTGTCCCTCACCCAGGTCAGCAACTGGTTCAAGAACCGCAGGCAGAGGGACCGAACCCCATCCGGCACCAACTGCAAGAGGTAAGAACCCTCAATAAACAAAAACAAACAAAGAAACGACGATCAAAGAGGCGCGCGGTGCTACAAAGTGCGCAAAAGTGCCACAAAGTATCAAGTGTGGTCAATAATTTATGGCATAAACACATACAGCTGGGAGGGGGAGGGTTTCAGTGAGTCCATACTTTGCAGCAGTTCTTGGACACCAATAAATCAAGAGCTGAAACAATGTGAAAACTACTATGAGTCCATTTATAATAATTGGTAATTGAGAAAAAAAAGTTGGTCGTCTTAATATTTTTCCATAAGAAAAGTGGCGTGTGTGTGGAGAGGGGTTTGGTCCTGGCCTTGAAGACCTGGGGATGGATAGAAGGACTGAAAGATGGAAAGAAAGCATGTTGCTTTGTTGTGAAATGTGAGCTGAGCCCAGAGCAGCTCAAGTTTCCTCGGCGGCCGCCTTGGGCAGAGCTCTGCTACTGCCCCAAGTGTGGAGAAACTTTCAGAAATGGGAAGAAATCTCATCCATGTCCCGCCGGGACCTAACTGACAGCAAGGTTTAGTGTTTGTGACCATTTCTTTCTTGTGTCTTCCTGAAGCCATGCTGGAATTTCCCCAAGGGATCAAAAAGAGGGGGCGGGGCTAATAAACATGTAAATACTAGGCACCAGTGATGTCATGCGCTGTGACCTAAACCACAGGGACAAAAAAAACTACCTCTGACACCACTGTCCCAGGACCTGTGAGGGGACATAGAGGTTTTTTGGGATTCTAAAGTGAATCTGAAGAAGGTCATTTGTTCTGTTTGGAATAAATTGACTCCAGTCTTGTCAGTAGGGCCAGGATTCGTCCAGTTTTAAACACAGCAGGTTTTTTTTTTTAACTGTATAAAAGAGGTCCGCAGTATCTGGGACGTCCTGCAGAAGCATATGCACGAAGTTCAGACGTCTGGAATGTGCTAAATTTATCGTGACAAAACGTGCACCGCATGCTTCTGCTTTCTATAAATTCTCTCCAGGTCAGGCTTAGGGACCTGGTTGCAGACAAAGGTAAACAACTGGCCTTTCCCAGCTCTCTTATCAGAAGGATTTGTGGTTTGGTGGTAAAGCTGTTCTCCACAGACTTCAGCGAGAGTCACGGCCGGCCGTAATCACAGTCGGCAGTCTAGCGGAACCTCTGGACATTACATTTAACAGAGGGAGGAGGGAAGAAAGTATAAAAGAGAATTAAAGGTCCCAGAATTTTTTTTTATCTGGAGTATATAAAGACCCTGGATGGTTAGTTCCTTATTTATTTCACAGACTACATAAATTGACTTTTCACTTCGATTTGTTTAATTACATTAAAAAAAAGAGACATTTTTGTTCATATATATTTTGTAACAGCACATTAATGACTATTGCCTTTATGTATGTATATGAATATAAGACTTAGTAACTTTTTATTTAACATAATATATAGAAGACTCGAAGGTTATCTGTTTATTTAGGTTATTTATGTATTTATAAATGTATCTTGACTTTATGTTCATTTACATCTAAAAGAGTCTTGAGTGTAATTTATTTAACAGAATTTCTCAACAGGTCTTGAAGAGTCAGGCTGGGCTACTTGAGGCAGTTTGCTGATCCTAGATCAGTTTTTAGGTTATATTGTAAATACTTTCACATCTTGAATGACAATGATTAGATTTTCTGTGCTTCTAAATGTCTTTTTTTTCTGTGTGTGTCAGTAAAAGCCA
This sequence comes from Brachypetersius altus, assembly GCA_037974465.1. NCBI lineage: Eukaryota > Metazoa > Chordata > Actinopteri > Characiformes > Alestidae > Brachypetersius > Brachypetersius altus. The sequence continues at coordinate 7,117 of JBBPDB010004383.1, read as the reverse complement.
GTCCTTCTTGTGACGAGTAGCAAATCCAGATAAACTATTAGGCCCTGTTGACACTCGGCATTAACATCCCAGACTTGTTCTCCATTAGTGCTGATTAGATCCTCCAATAAGGACATGACACGTTTACACTCAGACTTTTCAAATGTAGTGTTTTTTTTACTCAGATATTGATCACAGACACACACACAGACAGTGTTTACGCTTTTTACCCCGTCTTGCGTGGTTCCGATCCAGAGGAGGCGTGTCTTGGACGTGCTGTGCTGCGTTCAATTACAGATTGCAAAACATTTTCCAGTTATTGAGTGGGCTTTTAATTCTACACGTTGTATACATTTTGTTTGGCAGCCACATACCGAAAGAAAAATTTGGGCTGAAATTGCAGCCAGGAGTGGTGGGAGAATTCCTTCACAGATCTCAGATGGTTTGTAAATGGTCACATATCTAAGCCTACTTTTGAACGCTTGTCCAGTCGTCTGAGCAGAACTCATTCCTGCTTCTCTCATTAAACAGTAAGTTAAGGGTGAAGTTAATTGTTGCCAGGTTGGTCACGTTGTGGTTATACATACGCATAGAATGAATGCTCAACTACTACCGGATCAGTACCAACTGTATTTGCCTTTTAAATGCATATACAGACCCAGATATGGGATTCATTTTAATGCCGAGCGTCAACAGGCCCTTAGATGTCAGTGGCACGACTCAGGTTTGGAGAACTTGGTCAACAAAGCAATATATTGTTTCCTGCGCCTCCTTGCAAAGGGCATCTGCCAAAGGAGTCCCATCATTAGACACGTTATTCTCGCATTTTCCACTGGTTTTATTTTGTGAAATAAAATTATTTTGTCTCTCTTTCAGTGAGTCTGATGGAAACCACAGCGCCGAGGATGAGGACAGTAAGGCAGACCTGGATGACGTTCTTGACAAGCCTGCTGCTCAAGAAGTTGGAGGCTCGACTTCTCTCATATCCCTCTCCGGTGCCCCCTGTAGTACTGGCGGCCAGCTTATTCTCAATAGCGCAGGGGGATTCCTGACTAGCCCCCACCCTTTGTTGCTCAATGGAAGCCCCTTGTTGTCAGGGACAGGAGCTGGAGTCATTATTAATGGACTGACGCTGAGTGATGGCCACACAGTCACCCTCAGTCCCGTGACTGCTAATACTCCACTGTTACTCAACGGGGCGCAGGTCATTTCTAAAGGAGGTGGGAGTGACAGCGGTGCAGAGGAGAACTGTGCTACCGATATGGAGACGCAGACCAGTCTACCTGCAGTGGTCCTCAACTCACAAGCCAGCCTCACCAGCACGATCCCCATTCCCCTGACCGAGGAAGTGAAAGTGTCCGACAGCGGTGTCTCGCCATTGGATTTCATCAGTGTTCCTGAAAATGTGATTATAAAGAATGTCGATTCCTCCCAGACAGTACCTCCCACCTCCATATCAACACCCACCATTTCTTCCACAGTCCTGACTCCCACCTCAATTCCTTCATTGGCACTGACCCAAAATGGCATTCTGTCCTCAACGGTTCCCCAATCGGTCATTTCCAGCCCCGTAGTCCCCCTACAATCCACCCAGCAGCCTGAGATTGTGGTCTTAGCATCAGCGAGTTCTCAACTGAACCCCAGCACGTCTGTTTGTCAAGTGGCATCTTCTTCCGCCGTCTCCAGCCCTCAGGTCCTATCTTTGCCCCAGGTGGTACCGTCCATCCAGGGCATCCCAGTATCCCAGTTAGTGCAGAGCCCAACAGGGACTCAGGTGTCTACCTGCCCTCAGCTGGTGCCGGTGTCGCCCATCACGTCTCATTTTCCGACCCAGAGCCTACATATTGGGGCCAGGCTTCCTCAAGCCCAAGCGCAGAATGTTTCTACCGCACTTTGCGACAACGCTGTCGTGTCGGTCCCCCAGGTGGTTAATGGACATGTTGCTCAGGGGCTGACGCTTCAGATGGGAGATCAGTCCAATTCAACCACCAACCCACATATACAGACTCCAGTGGGGGCCCAAGTCATTCCCATGTCCTCGCCAACACAAGTAGTGCCTGTTTCGCAATCCAAGGACACCGGACAGCCCCAACTAGTCCCCTTGCCCCAACTTATGCCCGTGTCCTCTATGGCTGGAGCTTCTACAGGAACCATCTCTTTCTCTCAGGTGGTTCCAGCAGCACCTTCCCTCCCCATTCCATCCCCCGGAGGTGCTTTCCAGATTTTAACCTCTGGCACTGGAGCGGGAGTTGCCATGTCCCAGGGAGCGATCCGTATTACCCCAATAGGACCTCCTCAGAGTGCACCTTCAGGTGGTGCTATTCCAAGTGTCCAGCTTCTTAATTCAGGGGTTATTCAACTGCCGCCGCCTTCTCCAGGTAAGACAACCTGATTTTGTCACTTTTCAAAGTATTATGTCAGCCACTGTAGAATTTCTGAAGATGAACAAGGATTACTGTACGTTAGTTCACAGTGCACATAGTTTTGTTCTTTCTTTCTTTCCTTCTTTCTTTCTTTTCCTTTCTCCTTGGCTTGTTATATAATTTTCTTTCTTTTTTGTTTGTTTCTTTCTTTCTTGTCACCAAATGCTTGACTGCATCATTCTAATATTGTATTTAGGTAACTTTGTCCTGGCTGGTGGAAGCCCGTTCCTGAGTGTCCAGAATGGAAAACTGATCCTCACCATCCCGGCTGGCATTCAGTTCGCGAGTGTGCCTGTCAAATCCGTCCCAGAAGCCTCAGCCCCAAACCCCAGCGTCTGCAGCAGCAGCGGACTGGAGCAAACTACGGTTGGGTCTCTGCTACACAATCAGCCGTTTTCCTCGTCGCCTGTGCCGACCTCTAGTCCTCTCCACTCGTCTCTTTTGGTTGGCTCATCTGGACTTTACTGCAGTCCTGAGCCTGGAGCTCTTGCCTCCTCCACTCCAGGGGCTTCTCCGAACACACCAGACTCCTCCACCCCAACCTCCACCAGCGTCCTGCCATCCCAACAGACCCTCAGCCCGGAGAGCATGCTTTCCTTCAGTCCAATCAGCAGCAGCGTGACCGGCGTGTCCCACCTTCCTCAGCCAGCCTGGAGCCCCGTGTCTCTGTCCTCCTCATCGGGCCTGACGCTGTTCGACGTACGTGGGAAAGGGGAGCTACCCGAGGACTCGGCTTTGTTGAGCTTACCAGGCGGAGAGTCCTTGCTATTAGGCACCTCTCCTCCAAGTGATGACGTGGATAGAGATTCTCATCTTGACGATGTGGAGATGGATGGGGACTCAAAAATCCTCACACAGCTGCAGTCTGTTCCTGTGGATGATGATTTGGTTTTGTAATCAGGCTGCCCAGTTAGACGCCCCCCCCCCCCCCGACAATCGGTGAACAATTCCAATGAACGATTCATGTATGACCTCAGAGGTAGGAATCTTGGTTATGAACACAATACCTTATTCTTTCCTATATGTTCAAATATTGGAAAAGCCTAGGTCTGATAGGCGGGTGAGTTAAAAGAGCTTGTGGATTTTTCTCTTGGAGGGTGAGGGTTTAGTTTTTTACTGAAGGATCCAGGGAATGGTGTCTATTCAAAGCCTCTCCACTACGTGCCTTCCCTCATTATCGTAACTCTTTGGGATATAATACAGTTTTCCCGTCTCTTGACGAACATTTCTACTCATTATACCCACAGTTTCTGAACAAAGACTTGGGACAGTTACCCTATGGACAGATACCCAGTAGCACAGCTAGTTCTTATTACAGAAAGGGTTATAAATAACCATAGTTTGTAGTAATCTATGGGCCACGTAGTTTGCCTTATCGAACACTCCAGTCAATCACTACAACACACCATAAAAGGCACTATTGGTCAGTTTATATGTAAGAAAATAAGGACCGGTTCCTACCACGGGATAGAAGTTCCTATATATAGGCAGTGAAGGTCTGTTCAGATCTTAACTCCTCATGATTGGTGCCTTGAATCACAGTTTCTGTACTGATTTTGCCAAACGTCTCTGTGGTGCAGTGCCTTTCAGAATGAGACTAAAGGAGTAATAAGGATTGTTTGTATTCTTTGTTAGCTACGCAATACTGTCGCGCTCGAGTGAGAGGAGTGTATGTTGACATTGGAACGGGAAGTAGACCAGCCTGCAGGTTTACAGCCACTGTTGGAAAGAAAGGCACTTCTCCAGCTCTTAGGCCATTGTGAGCCTTGCAGGTCAAATTAAATTCATTAATAAATGGTGGCCGACATGACGGCGATATAGTATTACAAGAGAATGCGTGATATGCTTATGATATTTAGTAGTGATGGCTGGGTCAGGGGGATTTGTTTATGCCCCGTGTCTGTTCGACCCAACCTGCAGATATCTTTGTTAGTCAATGACCTGAAGCCGGAACGACCCACAATGTATCAATAAGTTACTTAGAACTCAATTGAAAAGCTGCTTAGTTCCTTTTTGACCCTCCCTGTGCACTGCTGCACCTGCAAAGTGTTTTAATAAGCTGACCCGGACCCAAACAGGTCAATACAATACAATATTCTTTGAGTTTTTCTTGAGACACCTTTAAGGCCATGTCCACACGTTCTCGGGTATTTCTGAAAACGGAGATTTTTCGTTTTTTGTTTTTTAAAAAAAAAATTGCGTCCAAGCACAAAAAACTTGCAAAAAAGCGTACCAGGGCAGCAGTTGGCGATAAAACCGTAAACCCTACAGCATTGTTGACCAATCAGAAGCCTTAGAAGGGGGACGTCATTACCAGAGACAGTGGACAGTGTTGCCTTACCAAAAATGCACAGATAATGAGCAAATTATATGCATAATCAGAGAAATATATATCGTATTTAAATGAGCCTAGACAAATGGAGAGCTCTTTAAAGGTGCACAGAGCCCATTTCTACAGTCCGGTTTAGCACTGAGGAAGCAGGACACAGGCTACTCAAACCGTGCCCCGATTACAGCTTGTGGTGATTCTGGACAGTGCTGATGTTTCCTAGCATCCTACAGATAAGAGGCATTTTACAATCAGAAAACTTCATTGATCCCAGAGGAAATTGCTGATGTAATGCTGGCTAGACACAGACCCCAGAGTAGCAACATACACACACATTAAAAGAGCTTTTAATATATTAATCACCATAAACCTGTGACCCGAACATTAGACAGCACACATAAATCAGTGCATGACAGCACAGATAAACCAGCTAGCACAGCTAGCACAGAGTCCCAAGACTGGAGAGGGGCCTGGTAGCACAACTCGATGTGTAGCATGTTTGGACAGAACACCGGACTGGGATTAAGTCATGTGGTACCATTTAATAAGCGTAAAGTTTTTATAACGAGTTATTTTTTTTCTGTGCTTAACAAGTCAAAATTTCAGGTTCAGAGGTTCAGAGCTGTAGTACTTAATGTAACGCATACTGTGACGTCATATGAGCGGCGCACAGTATGACGCGAAATGGTCCGATAAACACAGAAACTGAGTTTTCAAAAACCTCCGTTTTCACAATGACCGTGTGGACGAAAGCCCAAACCGTATTGAAAGACTTCCGTTTTCAGAAACACCCGTGAACATGGCCTAAGAACCAGTAGTGCCATTTACAATATGCTGCCAAAATGACAAGTACAATGATTTATATTCAGTTTTTCATACTCTGCACTGCACTAAACCGTAAACAGGCCTAATTCGGCTCTCTCTGCGGTCAGTCAGCGTTGAGAGCCCACAATATCTGCTCCAAAAGTACACTGTGACTTAATTTGTCCAGCAATACAGATCACGTTACCCCGCCTTACGCTGAAATATGGCTCCACGGTGTGTATGATGTAATATAAAGGCTGTATTTCTCTTCTTTCAGTAATGATGGATTTAATTGGCATGCCCAGTGGCACCATTGGCTGGAGAGAATGTATTGTGTGGGATATCAAGGTCTCTTGTATTAAACTGTATCTTAAAACACTCACAGCAGTCTGATACAAGGCTATCAGATTTTTTTTTTCAGCTTTAGATACTTTATTGTGCTATCCATTTAGCTTAGTGTAGTATCTAACCGCATTATGTGTATATATTATTTTAAACGCTCGTGTACGTCTGAGTTAACTCTTCAAATCCTTGTTACAGAGTTTCTCAGCAAAGCTAGAAATTGTAGCTCAGTCACGTATCGTTCTTTCTCTTGATGACCATTAATGGTCATTTACAGCTGTTCTGGCTAAACACACCCAGTAGCAAGTGCATCTTTCATTTTGCATGAAAACTTCACCGTACTGGTTCGAGATGTTACTCCTGACGTATGAAACACTCCAGTCCATCACTACAGTGCAGCGCGGGCTGAGAAGGCACTATGGGCCAGTTTATCATTATAGGAAAAAAAGGAATCAAATACTTGCAACCTATATTTGAATATTATCTATGCAATGGCTTTGAATTGCCCACGTGTGAGAAGTGTATTGGTGCCTCCAAAGGTGGGAGTAGTGTTCATAGATGGCAAAACTTAATTTTCAGACGCATAAAGCTACATTTTTAAAGGATTTCAACATTTCTGCACAATCCAGCCCTAGGAGAATTCAGAGTGGTTTGATGTGAAACAGACGTGAAACTGACGGGAGCCAGGCGACGTCTAGAACAAAGATCTAGTTATTTTATTTGCTATCCAGAATCACCTGAGAACCTACATGTATCCTGAGTGTATATATGTAATGTTGAGAAAATATATGTTATATATGTTAGGAGTGTCGTATAATAAAAAATAACGTGTTAAAAAAATTCACGCTGTTTAATCACATCACGTGACCTTGAGCACCCGACCCTGTTCTGGCCACATGAGTCAGTTTGGTGTAAAATAAAGACTAAAATGTGCTGCTTGGCCCAGTGAAAGGAAAGTTCGATTAACGCCAAAATTCCAATGAGATTAGCGGCGTTAAAAAAATTAATCTATGCCCACCTCTTTTTTTTATATATATATATTAGGGCTGTAAAGCGATTAATTAAAATTAACTAGTTAATCGCAAATCTGGAAAAAAATAATTGCAAATAATCGCAATTCTATGTTAACACACTCGGTCATCAATTTTAGAAGGCTTTGTTTATTTTTTCCCAACTCCGTCACACTTTTAAAAGCTGTGAGATAAAAACAAAACTTACTTTTGAATAGAAAATGCATAAC
>JBBPDB010004366.1:0-13481 GCA_037974465.1 Brachypetersius altus | reverse complement strand
CTTGATTGGTGCCTGCAGTTTAATAAAAACTGCATGCAAGTCTATTGCAAATCTAATATTACTCAGAATTCAAAAAGTTAATGTGACTGAAAGAAACTGAAAGCAGATCTGAAATCAGCATGAAAAACTAGTTTAGACAAGTGTGTTGTGGTTTCTGATGATTGCATTTTTTTAATTTAAATTTAAAGATTGTAAATGAAACCACCCTTTCATAATCTTTACTGCATTTGCAGGGAAAGTTTACATTACCGACTGCAATATGTATTTATCAAACTCTGCTTCAATTTACCTGTCTTGTAAAGTAAATGTAAAGTCCTTCTAGCTCCTTAAATGGACAAAAGTATTGGGACACACCTCTTAATTATATTCAGGTGGCCCCGTATCACTAGTGGAGGGTAATGTTAATGCTTAATTTTGGACAACCCCGTGCCTCCAACTCTGTAGAGACAGTTTGTAGAAGAACTTGACTGGCCCACACAGAGCCCTGACCTCAACCTCACCCAACACCTCTGGGATGAACAAGAACAGAGATTGTGAGCCAGGCCTTCTCTCAGTAAACGCCTTGATTTGGATGTATGGTTCTAGGAAAAACGTTTATATCAACTTTTTTAAGCCTTAAAAGAGAACATTCACTCGCATTTCTTATTTATAGGATCTGCTCTTTGAAAAACCATCACAAAAAAGGTTCATTAGGGAACCAAAATGGATGAAGCCCCTTTGGCAGGACAGGCCTCCTATGTGTGTGATGTAGTAATGAGAGTAAGAAAGTGAAGTGTGGGGTGACCAGGGTTTAAAGAGTTAATCCTCTAAGGGCCCAGTCGTCACCAGTCGTCAGAGAGGAAGCTGTATTAATTACTTCAAGGCAGGTGAGATGAGGAGAAGCTCAAATCCCCCGTTGGTGTCGCTGGCTGTTTTCATAGACCCTCTATCAGCTGTTCCTCATTGGTGTTGTTCTTGACACACAAAAGGCTGCACCACCTTGAAGAGGCTGAAACAGCGGCAGCGAGAGCCCTTACACAAACAAATCTGAAATTCCTCAGAGGCTCTGCACATATTGCTGTTGTTGCTGCTAGGGCAAGATTAGAGGTACGAAATGTACAGTCGTTTAGAAAGCATTATTTGTACTAGGGGTTTATTAGCCGATCACCAAGAAATGTTATTAAGACAGTTAATGAATGACAACACCTTCAACTGAGTAATATTTAAGATATTTAAGATCATCTATCAACCCAATGTCATTTGAGGATAGGGTATGATGACAGATTCAATTTGTACAATGAAAATTGGTGTGATTAGTTCCAGTTTTTCAGCTAAACTGTTTCATATGGTGGAAAAATTCATGAATTTTGGGCAAACCCTGTTTTTCTCATAGGAGTAGACACTGGTTAGGCTGTAAGTGGCTATAAGTGAAGCAAGCTCTGCAAAGACTGATGTCAGTCTGGCCTCTAGAGTAGGTTTATTTTCTGCATGTTGTCATATAGCATGCAAAATGTAAAAATCCATTACAATTCTTCAGAATACAGGTACACAAAGGGGTTTCATTGGAGTAGTGCAATAGACTAACCATGCTTCTCTATCCATTCTTTCAATAGTTGTACATGAGAAGAACCTGTTACCCCCATGTTATGTAAAGATTCTTTCTTTGAACTGTATGAACCTTTGTTCGAGTGCAACTGCAATGCAGTGCCAAGTTATTTGTGTTTGCATGTAAAGTTCTTTAAAAGCCCCATGCCTATATGTTTAAGTACACTTTACAGCCTATTTATACTTGCACAGAGTTCTCGGCTGGTACTTAACAACATGTTTGCATGAAGTTGTCGTCACCTCAACGGATTATATACATCTCCGGCCAATAATGAGGACATCCTACCTCCATAGAAGAGATGTAAGGAAGTATGAATCAGTATACTGTAAACAAAGGGCTCTCTCTCTCAGTCTTGACAAACCTCTCTCTCTCTCTCTGACACACATATCAACCCATTATGAATATTAATTGTATATACTTCTCTCTTTCATAAAAGGTAGGTCATATTAGCTAAACTCACCCTTTATTCACACGGCTGTGAGAGAGAGAGAGAGAGAGAGAGAGAGAGAGACAGAATGAATGTCTATCTCTCTCTCTCTCTCTCTCTCTCTCTCTCTCTCTCACACACACACACACACACACACACACACATCTGTGGCAACAAACCGAGTGGTCTGGGGTTTGTGGATCCCCTGGTTAAGTCCCTGCTGGGTCATAACAGCAGGCTTGTTTGACAAAAGCTCAATTCATCAAATCCCCCAAAAGCTGGTGGTCTCCGGCGCCTCCACACCCAGGGCTGGGGTGGTCTGAGCTTGAGCTGCCCTTGGTGGGCCCTGCATCCAGAGCCTGGAAGCCAATTATGCAGTAAATAAAACTCCTTGCCATCACTCGCCTCCTGTGTTATCTGCTAATCATCTCACAGCGAATGTGGAGACACATTTGTTGGGAGCGGATATACATGGGCTCCGTTCCACTGCATGACGTTCGACGTTTTAATGTGACATAGATCAGATTAGAGAGGTCACATCTGTTTCAGCAGTGTAATGTGGAGTGATGGATAGCAGTGGTTTTCAAAAATACAAAACCAATTTGGCTGTAGATAAATGTGTCAAATGATTCTAATACGCAAGTCTCAAGGCTGCTAATTTGATTCAAAATGACTAGTGAAAAGATACTGACTCTATATTTAATTTGTTTAAATGTATTTATTTAAAAGGATTCCAGTTTGTCCACATTATTGGAATATTGGCAAAACATGTAATAAATGTGTAATGAAATATATAAAACTATATAACGGACTGATCCAAAATGACTTGGAATAAAGGAATAATTCAGTAATTATACTTGTCCATGGAGCATTATGGAGACCCTCTAGTGAAGATATATTATAATAATGTTTTGGGAACAAAACACTGTATCTCTGAAACTGTTACATCATTAAAGTGGGCAAAATATTCTTTAATGTAATTGAATGTAGCAAGATTTGATTCCAAGCAAATTGGATAATTGATATTTGTAAAATGTTCACACAAATGTAAAAGGCAGCATGTGTTTTCTAATAATTTAAAAATAAAAACATGAGATTTTGACCTGACCACAATGATCAATATGAATTATTAAATGTTTTGCAACATGCAGCTAAACAAGCTCCAGGAGGAAGCTGACCTGATGCTGTTAGAGTCTATAAAACGAGGCAGTGGTGTTTGTGGGTGTAGCCGAGGACAGACTCTGGTGAGGAAGAGGTGCACGCTGAGGTTGTGTTTGTTTTGAAGCAGCCAGGTCACTCGACTCATGGGCCACTTGGTGGGGACTTCATGGGTGGGCTTGTCATCACATCACACACACACACACACACACACACACACACATACACATCTTTGTTTTCCTCCCTTTGCAAGCTACTTCCACTGACTTCTATGTGACTGTAAATACTTCCACAACTATACCTAACCCAGGTGTAAAGATGAAGGATGGAAGGAAAGTTTTGCTTAAATGTGACATTACTGGCTTTCTTGATGATGCAACCATAAATCAGAAGATAGCTTAAAAAAGAGCTATCTTCTGAGTTTAAAATGACATGATATGCGATATGTGTGCATGGGTCAAAAGGTTTAGAGGGACAATTGATTTCAGGCTAACTTTAATGGGGAACACACAAATGACCCCACTATGTCCCCACAAAATCATCCTGGGGTCTTCTTTAACACCCAAAAAAATCAAAACGTGACCACACACACACACATTCACACACTGGTATTACTATATTTGTGATGACATTTAATTCTGTAAAACTGTATCTAACTATGCAAGTGCGACTACACATAAACCAAACCCTAACCTTAACCTCAGTGACCTAAAGGCAGCTTGTTTTTTTTCTAACATTTTGAGTTTGTTCTAAAAACACGTTTCATTCTGAGAACCAACAAAATGTCACCAACTCTACAGATTTTCCATTATTTGAATCATTAGAATGATATTTGGTCCTCACAGAGAGATAAATACATGCACACACATTTATTATATGAGGTCATTCCATCATGCCAAAATGTATCTAAGGAATGTAACACCTATGTCTAACCTTAACCTTACTGTGCAAAAAGGCAATTGTTCTGCTTTTTCAGGATAAATTTATCGTAAAATAACGCCATTTCCATGACAGCCATTATAATCCGAGCACCTCTACAGATTTTACTGTATTTATATCGTTATGAGGACATTTGGTGCCCAAAAAGCAATAAATACAAGACCACTTAATTCCCTCTCTCTCTATCTCTGTCTGTCTGTCTCTCTCCCTCTCTCTCTCTGTCTCTCTCTCCCTCTCTCTGTCTCTCTGCTTCTTTCTTACACACAGAGATACACACACTCAGCGCTATCAGTGATGTGCGTAAAACCAGCTATATTTGTGTGGCTCTTTACAGACCTTTAGTTCCACTATCAGCTCTCTGTTTAAGGGACCTCCACCCCCTGCCATGGTTCTGCAGAGATTCCAGACTATAGCTTCAGTTCACTGTCTGAGGGCCATAAATGACCAAGTGTTCAATTGTTACAATGAATAAGAACAAACAGGAGCTGTATTGTCCATTACGTTTGAAACAATAGATAAAAGTATTAAAGACAAAGCAATGCACTGTGGAATCAGCCTTAAAGCCCTCTATAAAAGCAACCCTACTCATCAGCACAGATGTATAAGAGCTGGTTCTTCTCAGCCAGGTGGTGTGAGGCCTTCATCATCATCATCATCATCCTCATACTATTCATTCAGCAACATCTGGTCATCCAGATCAGATCCCTCTTTGTGAATGTGGTAAATGAAGACAAGTCACTGTCTTTTAGGCAATTAGTCTCAGATGTATCTGTGTGTGTGTGTGTGTGTGTGTGTGTGTGTGTGTGTGTGTGTGTGTGTGTGTGTGTTCAGGTAACAATGCCCTTAAAATCAGTATTTTACTTTAATACAACAGCAAAACATGAAGTGTATAATTTTCCCTTGTGTGTTTTGTGTTTTGTCTAATGTAGTCTCTACCTCAACAGTTCACTTTATTCCTCGATAGTTAACATCATGCAAATTGCCTGCTGAAATAATCACCACCTGCCTCAAGCAGTGCTGAGTTGTATCTCATGGATTTGTTTTATTGATAACAGTATGCTATTTCAATAATAAACAACTCAAAATTGTTTAAGAAAAAGTGGCATTTTGGTATGTAATTTGCAGACAGAGGTGGGAACACGTAATTAAGTTGTAAGTAAAAAATGTGGGAGTGTGTGCTTGTGTGTGTGTGTGTGTGTGTGTGTGTGTGTGTGTGTTTGTGTGTTTGCCTTGCAGTGGTCTAGGATAGGCACCAGCACATCTTGCAACCCTGGTTAAGAATAAATGGTTGAGAAAATGAATGCATGAATGCATGAATGAATGAATGAATGAATGAATGAATGAATGAATGAATGAATGACGTCCAAATACATGAGAAACCACAATTTGTTTTCACATGGTTTTTTTTTTTGCATGTAGTCACATGTATTTTTTTCTGTAATTGATGGCTGACCTTCAGATTAAATTGTTAACTTTACCTAGTGCTGTCCATCCCATCAAGCAAAACAAATCAGTGATGCAGTGAAATAAATCTTTATAGCAAATATTCTGCATGTTTTTAAGTGACACACAATGACTCCAAGTAGCTGAACATAAATAAAAAACATTTGTTTGTTACATTTTTAGGTTACAAACACACCTAAACATTGTATTGATTTTTAAAAAGATTTTGATGTCACATTTGAATCTGAGAGGCAGAAGAGTGTCTAATTTCACACAATCTGACCAACAAACCTTATTACCACTGTGCAGACCATTGGAGGATTATCTGATGTTTAGAAGATCCAAACACAGACATGCATTATATATACATAAAATGCTAACGTGAGGGTTACTAGACCAGCTGTTTTAGTGTCTTTCCTTTCTTCACACAAAAGGAAGTCATCATATTAACGCACAGGGATAAGTGTAAACCTCCTGTGAGTGACTGGTCTGACACATAGAGTAAAGTGAAGAGGATAAAAGCAATTGTTTAATAGGAGTCTATGTTTATAGACAACCTCAGTGTCTTATTTTGTCTTATGCTTTAGGGATGTGGAGTCATCATCTGTCCTCTTCAAAAAATGGATCTGTTGGTGTATTGTTACTATATTTCCAACATTTACAATCAATATTTGGAAATAAAATCGCTGATAATCTTCAAGAAGCCTGAGAAAGCCTTTTTTTATTTGCCTGGGGCAAACTCTATTCCCTGTCTCTAACAGGAGTTATCTTATCACAGTGGCTAATAAATGTTATCTGTGTTTTATTCATTAGTTCTTGTTATTTATTGTCATTTATTATCCCTGTTTCCTCACACAGATTCCACATAATGTGTAACCGAAGATCCAGGGCAAGTGAAAAAAATGGAGTGGAAAGGTGGTTAAAAAAATCAAGCAGATGTTCTGTTTTGTCAATAGGTTGGTTTCTGGATGTTTCGGAACATTTAATAGTATTTTCAACAAATCGTTTAGACTTTTCTGGGTTTTATAATCATTTATTTATTTAAATTGAAAAATTGCTGAAATCGTACACAATCATGCACATCATGCTAGCAGCTGAGGTTTTGTTCGATATTCATTTATTTGAAAATGAGTTACTTTTCAGTAAAAGAATCTTTTAAATAAAACATCTGTTTAAAAATTAACAGACATCTGCCCTCCACTTGCAAAAGCTGTGATGGAATATCTGCTCAGCAGATAATGAGAGCACTTATCCCTTTACACTTATCCCTTGTGCAGATGATCTGTGCTGAAGAATGTCAAAAGGGGACAACTGAGTTTGCCCCATAGAGGGCCTTAGCTGGTCCCCACCTGTTATCAAAGACTCAGCAGAGGAGACTCCCAATTTTCCCAGCCTAGCGACATTCACGGGGCTACACATCCGCCCATGCACAGATCTTTCACCAGACCAGGGCTGTCTTTCATCTGGCCAATAAGAGAACATAGGCATAGGAAAGCCCAGGTGTCTCCTCCAGCCAGCTGTAGGCTTCCATTCAGAGGACCCAGGCACTGCTTAATCAAATGCACAGCCTGGGCTTGAAGCAAAAACACTATTATATTGTATCTGTGCCTGCAGACCCACAAGAACCTACACACACGAGAACCTCATATGCACCTGGTTGACCCACAGAACAGCACACTTTATCTTTTGTTTTCAGGCGTACAGTGGCTCCACACATCTACTTGCACGCACACCTGGAGAAAGACGATACAGACAAAGCCAATCCTTCTACTCCCATATGTTCCTCAAGCAAGATGTTCCTCATCCAGATATAGCTCCACATATTTCAGACTATTTCAGGGGACTATATTAGGGGATGTTTCTTGAAGTAGTCATTTTTATAAAGGGAGGTGGAGTGAAGAAGTCTGAAGACCAGCTAGAGCTAGAGCTGTGTATCCAAGCCAAGACCCATTTAGGAGCCTTTATTTTTTAAGAGCATAAGCGTTTGACGTCAATAATGAATTACTCTTACATTTTTCTTCCTTAGCATATGTGGAAATGAACTCAGCTGAACTCAGCTAAAGAGAAAATTAGACATCTTTAGCTACACAGGAATCATGGGGGATCAACTAAACATGGTGTATTGAAGCCATAGGGGAGCTCCACAAGGGTTGGCAGTAGGTGGTATACCCCCTGACCACCAAGGCAGAACGTTAAACAGATCAGAGATAAGCTTCTGGAGATTTCTGGAGCACAGTCAAACCTCCCTCCACATGGGGCCTGCTGGAGAGCATTAAATCTATTACAGTAATGGTGTAATGCCTGAACGTTGCATGAGTAGGCCAAATGTGAGTCAGTTCTCTGTGGTAGCATGTACTTGGTCAGTGCAAGGTTTTGAGTTCACCATCCTATGTGAGAATGGATATAGTGAAAAAGAACATTGTCACTCTCATATTAAAACCACATTTCACCACAGCAAGCTACAACTCCCAAGCAACACAACAGTCATTCAAAGTCAGGTTATCTCTAATTTTGTGAAAGTGATGGTTCTGTCATATGTGAACACACCACAGCACACAATGTAAACAGCATGAAAATTTTCCTCTGTATTTAATCCATTCACCAAATGAAGCAGTAGGCAACCAGGAACACAGCGCCTGGGGAGCAGTGTGTGTGGGGACAGTACCTTGCTCAGATGTGCTTAGCAGTCTTGGGAATCGAACCCACGACTTCCTGATCGCAAGGTGAACGCCCGAACCTCTAGGCTACCAGCTGTTCAGGAACAGCATAGTGATTTTCAGCCAAATGGAATAATAACTAAATTGCATTTCTGTGAGAAAATGTGAAATGTAATTGTGTGGTTGCTATAAAACCAGTGTTTGGATTCAAACATTAGATTTAAGGGCAAAAAAATTAGTGTTTAAACAAATCTAGTCATGGCACACATTCAAACCAACACTCTTCTGATTCTCTTTGCCGCTTTCCTGCTGAACCACCAAGGAAGCATTAAATTGCTGCCTCTTACCAAGCCATTTATGGTAAAGGAGAGCTGAAAATGGGTGGAGCAAACCACTATCATTCGAAAACAGGTGGGTAAAGCAAACATGGCTACATTCATGGGCTGATTAACTTTAATTAAACCACATAAGGCCAATGCTTTGACGTCACAGATTCTCCCTCCGACACACATTTTTAAGGAAACTTGACTGTCCGCTCTCTCTCCCTGTACATAACAAACCACCAAAATCAAATTTTTAAATGATCAATAGTCCTGATCAACTGATCAAAAATTCAATAAATAAAACTTGTATATAATAGTGTAACCACTTCTGCAATCCCATTAATAAACCAATCTGTGGGGTCATATTTGTGTGATGGCAGTCTTTATTACCTTCCCTGTGTTTTACCATTCGTGGAGATACGACATGGTTTTACAACAATTCATTATTTAATAAAAGAAATTGATCATAAATGTTTACAGGAATACTGTACTGTAGCAGAAATGTACCTGAATATGTGTAGTCAATCATAAGACATGTCTCCTAGCACTGTTGTACATTACTGGGCAGTAAAAGCTCTCTAAGTGAACGCGCTGAATTACTCCCTGTCCAAAAGTGCAAGTCCCTCTTCCCTTTGAGGAGCAAGCCAAGGTGACATTGGGGGATCGGAATGGACGACTCTCACCCGGTCGCTAGATTAAACCTGACCCTGCATGTTCAACTTTAACCTCATAAAAATGGCTCAGCTACTCATTAGTATATGTAACATCTGCAACAGGGATGATGACCCCACTGTAATGACAGACATATGGTCATATGAATGAAATGTGTTGTTGCGACCTCTGGTCCTAAGTACCTGTAATTACATAAAGGTTTTAACAGGTGTGTGCTATGAAATTGGGAATCCTTGTGTATGGTGCTCTCTTTCAGAGATTAGGGCATTCCTATGGGTCCAGGACAAGCAAAGTTAATGTAAACGTGGCTTTCATTTGACATCTCAGCATGCACTCTCACCAACTAGAGCCAACCTAGAATCTATCAAGTGAACATGTACCATTTAATGTCCAAATCTTGTTGCCTTATGAACGGTGACAATAGCGATCTAATAAACTGCATATAAGGGACCATTGTCATTTATGTTATATCCTTTTAGTCCTGTTGTTTGTTATATTTAATTTGATTGGAAAATGATAGCTGCCCTTCATACTGTATTAAAAAAGAGCAGATGAATAGAAATGGTCGAAAATAATCTTGGGTCATTAACCTACATTGGACTTTTAGAAAGTTCCAACAACAATAATCTGCATTTATTGCTAATAAACCGTTTTAATCTTTAATTGCAATTATCTTTACAAGGTAATAACTTGCGTTGCAATCAATAAACCAATTTAATTAAACTGCTGTTCCGAATAGCAAAATTCTGAGAACCAATTAAAGCAAAGCACTGCACTTAAACCAGCAACAGTGGTTGAATCACTGTAGAATTTTTATGCTCTTATTTGTAACACTGAAGGCCAGCGCAACTGATACCAATAGACCACTAGATACCATATCCATCTTAACACACAAGCCTCAGGTGATCTTCTCTCTCTCTGCATCTCATCTCTCCTCCTGTTTGCCTTGATCTCGCCTATTCAGTCTTGCCTATGGTGTGTTTGTGGAAACCCTGTCCAGCCCTGACCTTTCCTGACAACTTTGGTTAGTCAGAATCAGAAAACTTTACTGATCCCAGAGGACTGTTACGACTGTACAGACACACAAAGACAAGAACAATATAAAAAATAAAATATAAATAAATCCGACAAACAAATCTGTAGAAAAACCTCAATTTGAAATACACTGTGCTATAAGAACAGTTAAACGAATTACTAAGAACACAAATGGTGGTTAGGAGTATGTTATTGCACATCAGTAGTGCTAGTTGAAATACAGCTTATGAAGATATATTAAAAAAACAATCTAGCACAGCTGTAATTAGTATAAAGGTTAATTACTAATATGACTAATATTACTAATATTAGTCCCTTAGAGAGTTCAGTTTAGGAGCTTTCCTAACCTTCTTTTGAATGATATCCAAGTCAGAAATGTGCTACAGATTAGGGAAAATGAATAAGGCTTTTACTGAAATAACTGTAGAACTCTACTGACTACATACCATAGATTAAAACGGGGGGATAGCGGCAGAAAAGTGGAAGTGAAGCCAGTCGCTAAACACGGTTGATTTGTAGAAGCTGTCAGTTGATGAGTGATGCTCACTTGGAGGATGTGAAGTTGTTCCTCTAAGGCAATTTACATAATAGGAACATTTACAGCATTTGGCAGACACTTTTATCCAAAGCAACTCACAATTTTTACACATCACAAGTGTAGACAAATGCATTTTCAGGAGTCAGTATTGGTGTCAAACCCCACTTTCATGCAGCACTGTTCTCCACTACACTAACCAAACAATATACACAAGTATTATATATTATTACGAAAAAACTATTTTCCAATATGTACTTTGATTGTAAATTTTTCATGTTCTACACAGCTGTCAGCCCAAAATCTCCATTCTTTCTTTTCAACTCCACTTGATTTAACTTTGGAAATTCACCCTAGACTCTTAATCACAGCCAGTCATACACTTAAAATGTCCCTTTTAAAAGTTTTAAAAGTTTTTTTTTTTTTAATTCCAATAAAATGGCCAAGATTGGGCTCAAATTAACAGTGTATCTTAAAACCATTATCAACTCCTTAGAGCTGAAAATACAAATGAATGCAGATACATTAGTGATGCACGAGCCATTTATCACATACAGGGAAGGGTAGAGGCGGATGACGTAACATTTTTCTGATGCAGGCTCTTCATCTTCAGCTGAGTCAGTAATTGCTGTAAAAAAGCTGTTGTAATGAAAAAAGAGGAACTTGGAGAGCATGATTTATGATGGTAAGAAGGCCGGTCAGCTAATAATTCAAGGTGTTGATTTGAAATGAGTGGTTTTCTAATGATACAGAGCACGGCCTAATGGCGCTGTAATTAACTCACAACCCCACAGTGTCTTGCTGTAGGAGTGCTATGCATTTCCTAAAGGAGGAAAGTACTTTAGAGAAAGTATGTCGAGGAACCGGCAGATGATATGGCTTTTTCAAGTATAAAAAAAAAATATTAATAATAA
Organism: Brachypetersius altus; assembly: GCA_037974465.1. Taxonomy (NCBI): domain Eukaryota; kingdom Metazoa; phylum Chordata; class Actinopteri; order Characiformes; family Alestidae; genus Brachypetersius; species Brachypetersius altus. Next base: position 1,793 of record JBBPDB010004366.1, on the reverse strand, counting down.
TAAGAAGAAGAATACTGCTGAGGACTTGTGCCCCACCCAGGGTGAATGAATGAACAATAATAATAATAACAATAATAATAATAATATTTAAATTCGGGCAATCACCTTGAATGTAATGTGGAATTAATAATAAAATTGCTTAATCAGACCTTGACCAACCATTTCTCTGCTCATTGGAGAAAATCGAAGCGTCCACACTGGCGTTCAGCCCCTGCTTTCGGTCAGTAGTGTGTTCTTGTGGCGTCAAAAAACGTCTTCATGGTGTCAATTTCTGCCGAAATCCTTATGAACACAAAGAATATGCTGCTATTGCGTTTACATGCCATTCGGTTGATGTTCTGGAGGGCCGAATATGTCCCATGATTGAAGTGTTCTGGGAACTTCGCATGTCTCCAAAAAGAACAAAAAACGTCCCTTTGACCTGATCATGCAGAAAGAGGGTGAACCCAATTTCGGCAATGATATCTGTTCCTCTCCTGCCTACAGCGTTGTATCAGGAGGATCTTTAAAACAATAAAGTTGATTGCAAGTTTTAACAAAGAATAGGGATCCATGTTTTCAATGTAGAACTATGAATCAAGATGGAGAGAATAATCACTGCCCCCACAGGTTAATACAGGAAACTACACATTGGGCTGCAGGCTGAGTTAAACAGTGTCAGACAAACGCCAGTGTAACACCTCACGAAGTCAATCAAGCGCAGACACAAAACCCTACAAAATGCCTATGGCGTTCAGAGTGTGTTCATTTTATCCCAGATTCAAACGTCCATGTGGACAAGGCCTAAAGCTGCCAAATGATCATTTTGTATGAGTGTGAAAACTGCCGACCTGCAAATAGTGTAAAGTTTCAATAACACTTTTTCTAATCTGCTTCTTCTATTTGTAATATATTAAGCAAAAATATATTTATTTTGGATCCAGATTATCTGCATGTGTCTCCATGTCACGGTTTGGCCAGTGGCCGTTAGAGGCCGCTGCTTTTTTTTGTTATTCTCTCTTTTTGTGTTCATGTTCTGGGACTTTTATTTTGATTGGGTTCATGTTAGTGCTTGTGTCACGTTTTCTTGTGTTTCATCTGCCTTGTGTTTTGTCCCTTGATTTCTGTTAGTTTTTAAGTCCTGTTTGTGTTATCCCCTGTTATCTGACACTCCAATTAAAAATCTGGGCTAAAATAAAAAGCAAGAAAGCAAAACTAAACAAAAAGAGAGCGAATGAGATAAATTAATTAATATAAGAAGGCCTTCTGTAAGAATGATGTTTATTGAGCTTTGAAAATGTCCAAATAAAATCTGTTTGGAAATAAAACAAGGCTTGCATACATAGCATGTTTTTGGTGTATCTTCCTAAACTAAATTGCAATGTTTTTATCAATAAAATATACATTTATCATGTTTATGAGCCATGTTGTTTCCTCACAGCTGGGCTGTTATTTTTCTTGGGCGAGCAAATTTAATGAATCATAATTTAATGGGAAAGCTTGTAACACTTTTGGGACTGAGTTTGCCACTTCTGGATCCCAAACAGACAAGAGAACTGAATGGGTGAGGATTCTCATTATTATTCTCCTTTACCTTTCTTTGAATACCTGTTTATCATGCAAAAGACTCAAAAAAATAGCTTTTAGTGTCAATTATGTTAATTTCCTTTCCTTCTGAGAAAATACTGGCCACTTCTAACATAGTCTCAGCCTCAGACGTTACGCCCACAAAACATTGCTAAATGTCTGATGCATATGGTACACTTAACTGGAAACACTTCAGGAATCTCGAAGTCGTCATCTGATTGGTTGAA
>JBBPDB010004320.1:0-13485 GCA_037974465.1 Brachypetersius altus | reverse complement strand
AGGGAGGCTACAGTTGGCAGGCCTGTTAGGGAGGCTACTGTTAGTGGGCCTGTTAGCGAGGCAGCAGTTAGGGAGGCTACAGTTAGCGGGCCTGTTAGCGAGGCTGCTATCGGTGAAGCTGCTATCGTTGAAGCTGTTGTTTGTGAAGCTACCGTTGGTGAGGCTATCGTTGGTGAGGCTACCTTTGCTGAGGCTACCTTTGGTGAGGCTACATTTGGTGAGGCTACTTCTGGTAAGGCTATTTCTGGTAAGGCTACTTCTGGTGAGGCTACTGTTGGTGAGGCTACTGTTGGTGAGGCTACTTGTGGTGAGGCTACCTTTTGTGTAGCTCCTGAGGTTGTAGCTCCTGAGGTTGTAGCCCCTGAGAGTGTAGCCCCTGAGGTTGTAGCTCCTGAGGTTATAGCTCCTGAGGTTGTAGCCTCTGAGGGGTTAGTTTAGGGCTAGAGGGCCCTACCCAGCCTCCTGGAGGGGGCTGCCTGTCTGTCGGCAAGGGGCCCAAGGAGGGGCCCGTCCAGCCTCCTGGAGGGGGTTGGCTGTCTGTCGGTGAGGGGCCCGAGGAGGGGTCCGTCCAGCCTCCTGGAGGGGGCTGTCTGTCTGTCGGCGAGGGGCCCAATGAGGGGCCCATCCAGCCTCCTGGAGGGGGCTGGCTGTCTGTCAGTGAGGGGCCCAAGGAGGGGCCCATCCAGCCTCCCGAATGGGGCTGCTTGTCTAGCTGGTTGGGGTGCTCAGTAGGGCTCTGGAGACCACCATGGACACTGTGTGGTCCAACGGAGAGGGTCCCCGGCCTGCGTCGTCCAGGCTGAGGAGGAGCCAGCCCGGCCACTGGACAGTGGGGGAATGACGCAAGTGGGGAACGGGGGCGTTGTCTTTGCCTTTGCCTCCCCCCGCCTCGCCCGCCCCTTTTGATGTTTTTTAGGGGGGGTGTTTTTGGTTTGATGTTTTTGGCCGACCCGGGGGTTCGGCGTAGAGGGGGCGGTACTGTCACAGTCGGTGGCCGCTAGAGGCCACTGTTTTTCTGTTTTTGGTCTTGTTTTCTGTTCTGGGTTTTACTTTGGTCACAAGGTCCTTGTGTTTCACCTGTCCTGTGTTTTTCAGTTTGATTGTGCCATGTATTTAAGTTCCTGTCTGTGTAATGTTTACTTATCTGTCCATCGTCAATTATTTTATCGCACGTTAACGCAGGTTTTTAAAATCCTTTTATTTTGAAAGGCAGTGCTTTCACCGCAGTAACGCGCGCAGGGGCGTACTGGGACTGTCTTTACCAGGTTGGGTTTTCGCATCTCAGCCACATCTTAAGCCTTTTGGCAGAACGCACAGATCACCAGTCCGCCCTGAACACCAGCGCTGAGCTATTTAATATGGACAAAAGTAATGGAACATCTGACCCCCGCAAAAACCAGCCGACACGTACAGCGCTCCCATTATAAGACGCCTGACCATTACACAAAATGTGACTTTATTAACACTGGCTCCGCCCCCATGCTCTGGGAACTTATTTTTCAATAAGCTAGATAAAACATGAACGCCCTGCAGTGGCAAATAGCTTTGGTTTTCTATTGGATTTGATTACATTAATGTTTTTACAGAAATATTTCAACTTCGGCTGTGTGACTGTGTTAAAGAGAACACTGCGGTTAACATCCCCTTATTTGTTTACAGTCTTGTTCACAGTGTTATTCCACTTTTATCATTAATAAAGATAAATCTGCACAAAGCAAACATATTTGTTTACTCCTATGTTGATAAGAGTATCAAAAACAGTATATTTAGTACAGACTTAAAGGTGCGATTAATCGCAAGTTAACTATGGCAAACAGATTAATCGCGATTAAATATTTTAATCTACTGACAGCCCTAGTAAATACGTCTTAAAGGGACAGTAAAAAAATGTGTGGATAAAGAGAGGTTGTAAAAGTCATGCAATTACAACTTCTTTTGGTAATGAAATCCACCCAAAATATTATAAGTGAACCTATGTGTTAAAATACATGTTAAAAATGTAACAAACGTAAAACACTCTACATGGAAATGTGTGGCACTAGTTTAAGTTCATTCAGCCATTCTTTTCACAAACAATAACAAATACAATAAAAAAACTTTGATGCTCAAAATTCCTCACACGACTGCATGCACAGCAAAAACTTTTAATAACTGTATTGCAAATTTTTATTTTAACCTTCAATTGAACTCATGTTGAGCTTATGTATAGTGTGCATTCTAACATGGTTGTATGACAATTGCACATCTGTATAATGGCCTTAGGCCTCCAACCACATATCTGTATGTTGACCTTAGTCTTCTAAACACATTAATTGTCCTCCCAAGCGTCACAGTCACAACAGTTATTCCTTCGGTATGTGATTGTTGCTAGTATGTAACAGAAGAACAGATACAATTTACTGCTCGCATGGCAGAAGCTGTGGGACCAGCTTCTGGTTCAACAGTATATAAGGGCAGACTTTAGAAATGAGCTCAGACCATTCCTTCTACCTACCACTCTCTCTGTTATTATCTAACCATTTACTAATAAAGGAGATCCTTAAAGGACTTGTGTGCCTCAGTGTGTGATTCAGAGACAATTACCACAGCATAACATTTCAATTATAATAAAAGATCTTCTATCAACAAACAAAACTGTTGAATGAACTGAGAGTTTAGAATCTGCTTGTTTCAATGAGATATGAGAGAGAAATAATTGACATGTGTTTATCACTAGAAAATAGTAAACCTTGTATTATGATAGAGCCAAAACTCAAGGATGGCTACATGTCAGGCTTTAAATAGAGAGAATATGGGGACGAATGAATCACAAATATCTTCCATCTTTCAAACACAGAATATGACTCATACAGAAGCATACTAAAGCTGTGGGTGAGGTTCTCACAGCTGGAGGTAGTACTCTGTAACAGTTATCTATTAGAGTACTGCTATCCTAAAATATGGATGCATACAATAAAATCCTTGTACAATATTCCAGCTCCATATATGTACCGTCCACAGAGGCCTAGTGAACTACATTTGGTGGTTGCTCAGCCACAAATATCCTCCAGAAGACCACAAGCTAAACCTGTTGCCCTCTCTTTCCCCACATGGGCCTCAGAACCCCAGCCCAACCCTGCTCCAGCTGTGGCGGTGCACCACTGAGCCTCAACCCCTAGCCACATCTGTAAGCCGCTAGGGCAAATGAATGGGACAGAGCTTTTTGGGCTTGTTGGTTCACCAGGAACAAAATATGTTTTAAAGAAGCACCAAGGAGAGGTAATGTCAAGATAAGAAATGTGAAACATATCTAAACGAAAGCTCTAAACCACATGATGCTGAGCATTACAAAGTATCACAATATGAAAGAAGCACCAGTGCTCATTAACAAAGAAATATTTATATTTTGAGTAGTTTAAGCCTTAGAACATGAACAGCACGGCATCATGCTGAGCTGTCATGCAGAACCAAAGCTATTGTAATTTTAAAAACAGAGCACACATCAGTTTGTTCTAATCAGAGTTTACTAGTACACTCTGAGTCATAAGGGATGAAATAACTTCACAGTTGTTCAGCCAAACAGATTTTAGAACATTTACTATACCTTGCATCATTGCAGATTTTGTGGTCAGGAAGTTGCAGCAAGGAAAAGATCATCATTACTGACAGAATAAAAAGTCTACATTAGTATACTGACTTGTGCTCACCTCCACTGGAACAACCTGCATGAGGATGGCAAAGTTGGTCAGGTGGTTACACACACAGATGGAGTAGGACAGGTTGCCTCCAGTTCTCATACATCCCTCGTTAGACCATACACCCTCCTTAGAGCTGAAAAAGTACACATTACAGTCTGTGTTTGGATTTAGAATTAATAATGCACCCCAGATGTTTAACGTGTTGGCAATCTTTGTTTCAATGCGTTTAGCAGACACAAAAGTAGGCCTTGCATTTTAAACAAACTTCAAAGTTCAAGTATACATGCCAGTGCTTCTTCATATAAGCAAACATCCAGTAATGGCTGACACTGAACAGTATGTGATGAGCTGCTTGACCTTATTTTGCACTGACCACCCAACTGCAATCCCCTTATTGCAGCTTTGCATCCTACAAAACAGAAATATCTGCTTATAAGTACCAAAGGACTCAAGTATTATAACAAAAATTCAAATTAAATAACAAAAGGACAGCACAACCAAACATATTTTGGTTTTTGTTAAGTAGTTAAATATTTGAGCAAGATGAGTAATGTTTTTATACAACCTACATGTCTGCACTTCAAATTAACTCTTAAAATTTGATTTCAGCATTTTCTGATCATAAACTTCGCAGATGTTATCAGCTACCCATTAAGCTTGGTTAATGGTAACATTAGAGGGGTGAGTCATTACAATGCATACATTTGATGAAATTTCAGGGTGAATATTTAGAAATATGTTTTTGAATTGCTGTCTCAAACACATTTGACTCAATAGTGCAATTAGGCATACAGACACAGCTTAACAGGCAAAAGTTTATATATTAAAACCATATGCTCAAAAGAGGGCATGACTTCTGAGATCCAGTAACAGAGCATATTAAGCAAGACTAGAGCCACATTCCGAAATTACATTTCACTGATTAGAATAAAAATTAGACTAAAGGCCTCAGCGTAGGATTTTGTGGGCATTCTGTGTTATCTAAATAAGAGGTCCAGTTGTCTCTGTTAGTGTGGACAGTTCCTGCCCGGTTTTCCCTCCTGTCCATCTTGTTTGAATGGAATTCTGTTAAATGGGCCCACAGGACAGCGGGGGAGAGGAAGGAAGAGGGTTTCACTCCAAATCAAACACACCGTGTTCCTAACGATTTACGGCTTTCCACTGCTCCCAAATTTGGCTGCAGTTATTGGGCCTAAGTGATTCCTCAGGTTATTCCTTCTTCTTGCACAAGATTCCTTAATAAATAAAATATGCATTTGATCCATCCAAAACTCTGCTAAAACAGGAATAGACAAAATTTTGGAATAAAATGTTATTCTGGAATAAAACTCTTTTTGTCAGTTAACAAAGGACTACTGAGGAAGTTTTGTTATGTCTAGGGTATGTAATGCCTTACAGGAAAAATTTAATTTTAGGTAAAGTGTAGTTAGGTGTGCTCGTACTCCACTAGTCTCCAGAATGTAATACACGCCAAAAGAAACCACAAAAACCATCTATAAACCACATAAGTCAACTGTAGGATGGGCTCCAGAAGCGGGGTCCCACACAGTATCATTGTTACAGAAAATTCATTGTTGCTGCTGTAACAAAGCCAAATGTCACCCAAAACAGAAAGAAAAAATGGTATTTTTACATTTAATATAAAAAGATTTTATCATAGTAATTTTACACCATTTGTATTGATCTGTTTGTGGTGCATTGTCCCCAAAATAAAAACTATCATCAAATGTGTCAAAATAGTGGTGGATTTATCACAGGTATCACACAGACACTTTTGATATGATATATAGATATGTATATTTACTTCACTCTATAACACTGACACACAGTGTCACTGATGCAAAGTACTGCTCTTATGATGCATCTGAACCTCCTTGTAGAAGATATTTCTGTGCTTATTGTGAGCGAGTGAGTGAATCATAGCACAGGTCCATCTGGTACTTTGTATCTAAAAACATTTTTCCTAACTAGGTTTGTGAGACCCACCTATAGTCCAGGAAAGCACAGTAGAGGAAGACCTTGTTGCTTGCATTCAAAGCCTCTAGCTGTTTTTCTTTACTCTGAAACAGATAAGAGAGAATCGGGGGTGAAAACACTTTCTTAAAAATAACACATAACTCATATAGACACATTAGGTCATTACGTTTCACAACTTGTTGACCCATATTCATCCTATCAGAGCTGAGCAGCTTGCCAGGCATTTGCGTATCTGTGCTACTCCCTTTTGTGGAAGCTAGGTGCTAGATGACGATAAGCGTTTCATAGCCTTAGTGAACGAAGCCTAGCAATACAGCAAAACACGGTATATCACTGTGGCAGTGTTTATGTGAAACTGAGTGAGCATCACTTGAGCCAAAGAGTCTCTCATAGGTTAAGTAGGGCAGATCAACTCCTAGCTTTCTGTCCAGCCATCTATAAAAACTAGTCTCACAGTCTCTAATCGACATCTGGAATAAGCAGAGTAAAGAAGAAAATGGCTTAATGTAGCCCCCAATTCCAGGAAATATAGTATCACCTGGCTTCACAGAACCACTGCTGCGGAATCAGCCATAGTCAATTGTTCTTACTAGATGGAATAGAGCTTCATTCACTAGAAAATGCAAAGGGATTCAGTCACTAGTTTGTCACAACATAACTGCATTTTAGGCCATTTCTGACAGCTTACCTCAAATGTAAACACCTTTTGAAAGGTGTTGAAATGGGTTGAAGCTGTTTTATTGAGTTAAATTGTTAGCAAATTAGCTACTCCTTGCACCTGCAAAACACTGCTAGGCCATGCAGTTACACTGACAGACATTTTGATCACATCCTTTTTATCCAAAGCAGCTTACAGTTTTTGTGCATTACAGATGTAGGTAAATGTAATTATAGGAATCTTACCCAAGGCCTCTTATTAGTGTAGTGTGGTGTGGTATGATAAGACCTGAACCTCAATCTGCTGCTTGGAAGGAACTGCTGTTAACCACTACACCACAGCAACCACCACCTGGACACCTATTAGCTAGAAAATGAATAGTGGGCTAGGATACACAAAGACTTTAAGGGTAAATGATCACTAGCCACAGTAAATGAAGGTTTAGTTGAAGTGTGCCGTGCCTACAGCTGGGCTAACATTGAAAAGGAAGTGGGCTGAAATGGAGAGATAAAGGATGTCCGGAGTAGTTAGCCTCTCCCCTGGAGCTGGTCTGGCTCTCAAACTTGGCACAAAAAGTCAACCAAAGCAGTGGGAGGAAGCTTTTTGAAAATCATCCAATCAGACTCTCAAAGTATAATAAGTCAAATCTGGCCATTTTGGCTCCTAGTTACGGAAGGAAGTTATTAAGGATATTACTATCAACCATGAGGTCAGACTATGGAGGCAAACTAAATTAGGACAGATTCTAAATCAGTCCAGTTCTTAATGGCTTAATAGACTATTCGTCAATAGACAGTTATTATGCAGTTATTTAGCTCTGTGGCAACAATATTAGCATTACTCAATGTCATAGTGCATTTTTGTAAAGGTTTTTGTGCATTTTTCATATTAAAATGTCTTGAAAAATTGGCCCTTACTTTTATATATGTAATTTTCTTTGTCTTTCAGAAAGGCTAAACCATTCATTTTGGTTTTAGAATAATCATATCACATGAATATACATCATGTCAGCTCTGAACACTCGAAATAAATAATGACACGGCTGCTGTTCCCAGAATTTTCCAAATCTTCTGTGCCCTGATTAGCTCTCTGGGAGATTAGTGGTGCTTAATGAGGCTATTAGTGACTGAGTTGTGCCGTCTGAGAGTGTAGACTGTTTAACTAAGCAGGTGGCAGCAAAAAACCACCAAAGCACTACTTTATTCTAAAGAGATTATGTTTAATGCGTGATGGATGTGGGTGGTTGAGGGACACTAGCTAAGAGGCTAATCATTGCCCAAATGAGGGCAGAGCGTTAGTTGATGTATGTGTGCTGGACAGAGAAACAAAGAGATTAGGGGACAAAGTGAGTGAGAGGTATTGGTATTGTTGTGAAAGTCCTTCTCTCACTTTTCGTATGTTTTCACTGAAGGTTGCTCAGTTTTTCCAGGTCATTGGTGAGATGTGATCTGGGTCCCTGGAGTTTCTGAGCTAATGGCGTGTGTGTGGTCATTAGAGCTTGGCCAGTTTTTGAACGTGAATCAAAAAAACACAATTTCCAAAACTGAATTACTTGGCAAAGGTTTGTGTACACAAATAATAATGAAAACACACACACACACACACACACACACACACAAACAAACCTACCTTCTACCTTCAGTAGACTTGTTTCTCAGTTTCTCTTGTTTCAGTAGACTTTGCACTCTCTGATCATAAATGAATCGGGGATTGGTTTGTTGTATTGAAAATGTAAGGATGAAATATGATGCTTTAGTCAATGAAGTGCCATTGGACACTTTTTAAACACCACACGTTAAGACTCATTACATCTCTTGCCCTTGCCTCTCGTGTCTTCTCATTTTCGCTATGTGGTCCCCTTTATTCTCTTCTATTATCTCTTCTTTATTTCTGCTCCCTGTCCTTCTTTCCTCACTTCTTTTGTTCTTTTTCTCTCCAGTTAACCTTTGTTCTCTTCTCTTCTCCACTTCAGGAATGCACTGAAATTTCAGCCTCTGAACTAAAAATGAGACAAAAATAGGCCTACAAAACTTCAACTTCCAAGTGATTTTGAAGAAAATTAAAAATATGAATAAAAACACTTCTTGCTCCCTTTGTTTTCCTGTGCCAGCCAATTCAGATGCATGCACAAAACATTGGCAGCATGGAAGTACTTCATAGTTTCATCACATTTAGATACAAATTTCTAAAAATCTAATAATGTTGACCCATACTATCCTGGGCTGTGTGTGTGTGTGTGTGTGTGTGTGTGTGTGTGTGTGTGTTTAAAGAGGTGACAGAATCTCCTTGCTCTGCTTTACTGCAGCCTTGGTCTACTCCATAACACGCCATGTGTGTGTTAGCATTAAGCAGAACCAGATGAGAAAGGGCAGGGCCACTCCCAATTCCCAATAGGGGGAGCAATACCACAGCTCACCAACAAAGACAGGACACACATGTACACACATCAGCGCAGTCAGGATCATATAAGTCCTGAGGAAAGGATGTGAGTTGAAAGGATTCATTTTTCACCTATAATAATTATAATAATAATGCATTTTATTTATAGACGGTATTCCAGTCACTCAAGGACGCCTTACAAGAACTGTAAAACAATAAACAAACACTATAACAATATGTAAAGTAAGAGAATATAACAGTAATTATGGTACATGATCTAACAGAACAGAACAGATTGGTATTGAGATTGGTAGATGATAACAGATTATGGAGTGTCTAAAAGTAAGCAGTAAAATCTTAAAATCAATATGATTTGATAGAAAGCTAGTGGATCTGCTGGAGGACAGGGGTAATATGATCAACGGAGCTGTAGCTTATGATTGATTTTGTGGGAGACCAAAGAGTTGTGATCAAGGAATGTAGCAAATTGGCTGCACTAGTAGAAGTAAGAGATGGACAGAGTCGATTAATGCAATGCAGATGAAAATATACAGAGTGAGTGACATTAATGAGCTTCAAAAGATAAGGTACTGTCAAGGATAACCCCCAGACTCTTAACATGAGGGACAAGTGAGATGTCAAAGATTAGAAAATAGTTGTTTGATTTGGCCAATGTAGCCTTTGTACCAACCAAAAGAATCTCAGTTTATCTTTACTGAGCTTGAGAAAGTTAAAAGAAGAACAGTCTTTAATATCAAGTATGCACACAGAAAGGATGGGGGTGGAATCAGGATTAGTGGAGAGGTAGAGCTGTGTGTCATCAGCGTAGCAATGATATTGAACTCTGGATTTCCTAAAAAATAATGACCCAGAGGCAAAAGGTATCCATCCATCCCTTCACCCACTCTTTGTATTCAATCTGTTTGTTCTCTGTGCATCAAACCATCAAATCATCCCCCTCATTCTCTCTCTTCTGTTCCACTTACCTGCCCTGTCTATTCTGTCTACTAACTGCTCCGTTTAATTTATTTTAATCATCTCTTTTCTGTTTATAGCCAGCCACACATTCTGCTCTCCCTTCACTCTCTTCTCTCTGCTGAGGTGCGCTGTGCTGCAGTGTTGACAGCGGTGGTAGCAGCGATCTGCTGAGAGAATGAGTGGAGACTGATTTTTCCACATGTGTTCAGCTGAGGGAGGGGAAACTCTGAGCCGCCCTGACAGGACAGGGAGCAGAGCTGCTGGACTGACTCTCTCTGCAGAGAGGAGAGAAGAAGCGGATGTTTCTCTCTTCTTCTCCTCACTATCCATTCATCTGTATTAATTGCTCCTCAGTGCTCTCTTACACACGCTGGTCAGTGCCATAGAGTGAATGAGTCATTTAGCTCTGCAACTGCATTAGTAATGCATGCACTTATGTGTGTGTGTGTGTGTGTGTGTTTGCGGCCTCCCTCCTGCCCTGCAGCTCTCAGCACTTTGCCAGGGAAGTGTGAAAGCACTCCAAAGCTTTATTAACAACAGAGGCTTTACAAAAGAGAACAGAATGACTGGAGCAGCTCACTTTCACACTGGTCCAGTTAGAAAGAGAGAGTGAGAAAGGGGTAGGGGGTGGAGGAAAGAGAGCGAGACCCTGTTGATGTGAAAAAAATAGCAACATCAAAACTACTGAATATGTTGCACAATGTTTAACAGTATTAAAGTATCAGTGAGTTGATCTGTAGTATATAAAAATGATCTGTAGTATATAATCAGTTGTCACAGACAATACGTTCCAGCTGAATCGGAATAAGTTGTTTAAGGATCTGCCTATCACTGCTCATTAGTGGGTTTTACTCATCAATATAGCTGTTTGTGACAATCGGCTGTACATTATGCGTCTGCTTTCCAGTTCATTTCTATATTTATGATATTTGTGATTTTTAGGGTCCAGGACCCATTAAACCTTTTTACAAGCTAAGCAGTATTTTTATTTTCACTTATCCTTCATGTGAGATATAAAACAATAAACATGTGAGTAATTCCACTCAGGTATTTCAATAAAACAAATGAAACAACTCTCATATTGTTTTGGAGGGAATGGTGGGCTTTTAGCCACAAACCTGTAACCTCACTTATTCAAATCAGACGTGAAGCATTATGCAATCTCCCGGCTTTTCACAAGATGCCTGGCCTGGGTTATTTGGGAGCTGACATGACATCATTCTCACTGGCCTATCAGATCACAGCAAGTTGCGTAATCTCACATCAGGGCGATTCCCGGCTGCCCAGTGGCTTTTGCTCATGATACTCATAATTGAATACTAACTCTCCTCTCCATCTGTCATCATGACAATGGAATTGCCCCGGTCCAGCACCCACCACCTACTGCTACGGGTCACGGCTCTTCTGATTGCTGTGCGTAATGTGTAACGTTGAGCACCTGTGAGGCTGCGGTCTAGCTTTATTCCCACTGGGGAATTTGGAGTAATATAGAAATGTGGGTCATTATTAGAAACATGGTTAGGCAGAACAGGCCACTCTCACAAAGCAGGGTAGTCAGAAACAGGCCTTTTTGTTTTCCTTCTTGTTATGAGGTCCATTTTTCTTTGGTAGGTTTATGTACATAAAAATGTCCCAAATTCTTGTCAACCCCTTTAAAATGACAACAGGCTGTTTCTGTTCCTGTAATGTTTCCCCTGCTTTTTCTGTTCTGTCTTCATTCTGTTTTCTTATCTATGTTGTTGATTACATTCTCCATGTGGCTTTTTTCTATATTCCATTTGATTGTGTGCTGTTTTGATCTTAGCCACAGCCCTGCCCACTGGTTACCCTGTTCACATGTCTTTTTCCAGTCTCCTCCCCTGTACAGGTGTTTTGAATTATCTAGTCAGTGTATCTATTCTCTCTGTGATTCTGTCTGTGATTGTGGATTTTTTGTAAAACATGTTTTTGTACATTTCTCATAACCCTGACTGTTTAAAACTCCTGGTGTTTACTTGTGTTTTTGTTAATTCTGCTTGTGTTGCTTTAGTATCTACTATGCTTAGTATGTAATTCCTCTATTACATTGCTTGAAAATGTCAGCTGCACTATTCCTTGCATGATTACATGATAATTTAATCAACAGATATGGTTTAACTTGGAATAAAATCAATTATACTCTTACAACACATGAATGAGGTATAAACTGAAAGTTTAGGATCAATACATTCCTTGGCAGTTCTCTGTTTGTATCGATCAAAAGTTAAATTACTTAGAAATTAGAAACCAAATTGTGGAACGTTTTGTAAATACAGTCATGAGACTTTCTTGTACCATTTTGTATCCTATGAAGTTATTTGCTTCTGCTGAACAGTGATCATTTTGGAATTTTTCCCTGACAGTGATAATTCAATCAGCAGCATAACTCCGGCAGGAGGTTGAGACCTACTTTTTGGTGTCAACCTGTCAAAACTCCCCGGCACGCTTCACACCTGTGGTCGGTCTCCAGTGGAAGGCAAGCTAGTTTATACAAAGCCTGGACCTCAACTAATCACAAGCAAACAGTTAAGTACTACAAGTGTAGAGATATTGAATTACATCATTATTTAAATGTAATGACCTCACTGCATAATTATGGCTTCCAAAAGAATGTCGAAGCAAGACGTCACACACAACAATAACTTTTTTTGCTGTAAAATATAATGAAATATCTCCTTTCTAATATGGTGTGGGCTGTTTCATTTCACTTGTCTTCACTTGTTTCCCTGAGATTCAAGAGAGAATTAATTCACATAAATTAGGTTTTCAGCAGTTACTTTGATATTTAAGAACTTAAATTCAGTCTCTCACTCTTTCTCTTACACACACACACACACTTAGAACACAACATACACATTAAAACTCAACACAAATCATTTGATACATTTCTTCTCTCACACACAATTTCCACACAAACACACAGACAGTCAGACACACACACACACACACACACACACCCTGTGATGCACTGGCTGTGCCGTGCTGTGGTTTCCTGGTTGCCCTGCTCTTTGGTGGCGAGTATTTTCAGAACAGCTCACTCTAAATTAAGAGAATGACTGGGATGGAGACGCCAGGGCACACTGCCCAAACACACACACACACACACACACACACACACACACACACCACTGCTTTTCAATCTCCCCTTCTATTCCCAGAGACACTGGCCTGCTCTATAATTCAGCCTGTGGACTGTCAAGACTGTAATTTGGAGAGTCTGCTCTTAACGCAAACAGGTTAGTTCTTTATCATATAATAATGCTGTGCCTCATGGGTATTATACATATATATTATACATACATATTTTGTTAGGCCTGTAGTCACAAACACAGACACACAATCAAGTAACTATTTCTAAACTATAACTAAACTATGTTTTCAGTGTGAAGTCACTGATATAATGATCAGTGTCAGTCAGCTACCACTGCTTTTCCAAAAATGCTTAGCATATGATTATTATATGCTAATTATACCAACTATCATGCAATATATAACAAGCTTCATCACAAAAACTGCACGTACAGGAAAAACTAAACCCAGATTTGAAACCCACAAAAACTTATCTTATATGATTATTTTGACCTGTTGACCGGTGTAATCTTATTTGAGTGTTGATATTAGAAGTATTGTTCACTAAACACAAGTGCCAATCAGGTTTCGATGTTACAAACCAAATAAAGCAAAGTGTCAGAATATATGACTCAACAGAATCAGCTGAATCAACACTAGAGGTCGACCGATATATCGGTTTTGCCGATTAATCGGCACCGATAGTTGATTCCCGGAACTATCGGTTAT
>JBBPDB010004241.1:0-13489 GCA_037974465.1 Brachypetersius altus | reverse complement strand
GGCTAAAAACATTCCTTTTTAGCAAAACATATACTGACATTTAAAAATTATTTCCTCTACATGTTTTATTTCTTGTTTTCTTTCTTTATGATGGTCTCTGTGGCACTTTGAGATTTGTCTCCAAATGTAAAGTGCGTTACAAATAAAATGTATTATTATTATTATTATTATTATTATTAAATAGTATTAAATAATTAAATAATGAAATAGTAAATTTATCATATTTCACCTCCTCCTTCTACCGCCCTCATGTAACATTAAGTGAAACCGCTCAACTAGCTTAAAAAATCTCTGTAATGTTTCATTTAGGAATGTGTGACATACACATTTTGAATTATGATTCATGTTTACTGTAAAGAATCAGATTATTCTTGCTTACACCTGAACACTACTAAATGAAGTTATCCTTCTAATCCAGTCTTATCCAAATCTAGTCATATCCTACACAATTTCCTTTTTTTTAGCCATGTGCCACAGAGGGGTTCTATCAATACAACACATTACATAGAAGATACTTAAAGAAATACTATCACTCACCTTACATGTAGTGGTTTACGCAAGACATGTTTGCTGTCTAAAGGTTAGTTTTGCACTGGAGCTATAAGACTAATGTAACTAATGTAAAGTAATGAATGCCTAAGTCATGCATGCCTAAATCATCCCACATATGCCTCAAATTGCATTAAGTAAATGTTAAATAGATGTGATTTTTTTGCAGCAGCCTCTCAGAATTTAACACTTTGGTGCACAAGTGTAGTTTTCAGTCAACTGTCACACCAAACCTTCTCTCATATCTGTATCATACATGTTCATCAGTAGGAACAATGAGGTGGCATACAGAGAACATGTGTGATAGCTAAAGGTCTGGAGGTATGGGGTGCCGTTTGTGTCATTTTTTCATTATTTGGCGCAATTTCCACGTAATTCATATCATTTTTACACATTTAGAGCTAAATGTGTAAAAAAACCCAGATGTCGCGCTCTAAATATAAATGTTTACAAACGGCGACTCTAAATGTGGCCCTGGTGATCCAGAGTTTTACTGTTCATTTCACCCAGGTGTCCCATTAGTTTTGTCCGAGGTAAACTGTATAACTCCGAAAAACAGGGGGCTATTATGGCAAACAAGGGGTCGGTGGAAAGGTGTCACCGAGACCCATCTAGCTGTGAAGTTTCACATTTAGAGTGCGAGATATATTTTTCATATTTAACATGTACATTTAAGATCATTTAAGGCAAATCCTGTTGGTGAGGGCATATCACAGCATGCAGTCCAGCCCCCTGCTAAGCAACAGCCAATTGTAATCATGGGGCATAGCCAATTAGCATATCTCACTGTTTGTAAAAGTGCTACATTAAAATTCCACATGTATTGTCACTGTTTGTAAAAGTGCAACATTTAGATTTAGAGTGCAACATTTAACTTTTTAACATATTTAACTAAAAAAATGTGTGAACATTGTGTGAAAATTACATTAAATGATGAAAAAATGACACTTCTAAATTTGTTTAGCTGGTTTTACAAATGGCACCATTTAGAGTCACCATTTGTAAATGTGGTACATTAAAATCCCACATTTAGAGTCACAATTTGTAAAAGTGTGCCATTTGTAGAGCGTACTGTCAAAGGGGCTGAGGGAGAAACACAGCAGCAGGCAGCATGCTTTTCCAGAAAGTCCTTCTTTATTTAGAAATGAAAGTTCAAGCTCTTGAAACAAACACAAATGAAGAATCTGAAGTGTCTCCCTTTTCTGGGGGACCTTCACGCCACGTCACTTCTACGTCACACGCTACTCTTTGGGTTATTCGGAGGACCTTCTCTCAGAGGAAACCCGGATAGCACACATACACACAGTTCAAGAGCCTCTCACTCCTCCTTGAGACAGACATTGTGTTTATAAACGCCACTCTGTGTGAGACAACGGCTCAACATTTCACTTCTGCACGGGGACAGATGGAGAGAGATAGGAAAAGGGGAAACACAAATAGTTCAGTGTATGTGCCACTTGTCACACTTGCACTTTCCGGCTCACTGGTACTCCTCTCCTCATGCTCTGTCTGAGACACTGCCAGGATAGGTTCCTCAGCAAAACCTCAGTCCTTGCTGAAGCAAAACAATCTCTCTGTTTAGAGTTCACAATCACACCACAGTCACGTACAGTTCTCACAGAACTCCCCTTATCAGCACAGCAGAGAAATATGGTGTTGCAGAGGCTGACGTACAGCACTGCAGCCAAGTATGGTTTCGAAGGTGCACTTGCACCGAAATACAGAAGAATACTAAATCTCTCACAATACACACAGCAAGGATCAGAGGAATTCTCTTTCTACCTTGTCTTCCAAAACATAATCCCTCCAGCCTCACACTTATGTTTCTAAGCTGTAAATGGGTGACCACGAACTAGCTCTCTGGCTCAACCAGGTTTTAAATACACACACAGTCAAGCATACGACGGAGACACTTACAGCATAAACTTAGATACAATTAGGGTGCTTTCATATATATAGTTTGATTGCTTTAGTCCGCACCAGTCAGAAAAATGTTACAATGTAGTAAACAGACATGGGTGCGGTTTGCTTTCACATATGCAGAGTTCTAAACAAACCAAAATAGACCGCGAAGACCATCGGCACCGGAAACATTGTGCCACTTTCAGCTTTGCATTGCGCTCATGGCGCTGATCCTCACGCATTACATTGTACGTGCAGATCATTTTTTCCAGACAATTCATTTCAAACATGATTCGTGGCTACGACTCCAAACCAAGTTCCTGATTTATTCATCTTGCTGACGGCGCATTGCGCACCACTTCAGGGAGAAGAGACGTGCCCTCCTCCTGAATTATCATTTCATTATTAGCCTGCAATCTTCCTGCAGATCCATCAGGTTTCCACTGGCCTATCAATCCTATATCTCATCTGATACCCATAATGCATTAAACTATGCAGTTTCAGCCAATTTGGATTAACCGTACCAAAGTAGGGCAGATAAAGCAGTACAAGACCACCCCTTCAGGGAGGTCTCGGATCAATTGATTTGGTGCGCACCAAAGTACCGAGAGTGCATTCACATCAACGCAAGCGAACCGAACCAAGGGACCAAACACATTTGGTGTGCACCAAATGCTATAGGTGAGAAAGCACCCTTAGAGATAGGTGAACATGTCATTAGGTGCCTAGCAACCCAACTACTGTGGCTTCTCCACACCTGGGCTCAACCAACATCTAACGTCCACTCACACACCACACCCACACACAAACCCCATGCCCAGAGCTGTTGTCTCCTAATACTCAGATGACTGGCTTCTTAATAAACGAGGCTTACCAGATGTCACAGTACCCCCAGTACTGTACCCACAGTACAGTACGGTTTCTAGGGAAGATTGTGGAATATCCCTACGTCCTCCCAAAGCCGTACGAGGGCGGCCTCATGCGCGGGGAGCTGGGCATTCCAGCCGACACTGATGGAAATCGCCCTTCAGTTCTTGGCTAAGAACATCCATGGCTGGGACCCAACTCTGCTCCTCAGGGCTGTAACCCTCCCACTATGTACTGGAAGACCCCCCTACACCTCCGAGAGTCCAGGAGCTCTTTAACCTTGTACGCTGGTTCTCCATCCACCTCGATAGCTGCGGACTCCACTGGATGAACCTCTCCATCATCCAAGGGCCCTGAAATAGCAGGTTTAAGGTGAGAAACATGAAACAATGGATGTAGTCTGATTTGTTTAGGCAACAGTAATTTGTAGGTTATGGGATGAATTCTCCTAAGGATTTGGTAAGGTCCAGAGTATTTGGGTGACAACTTACATGAAGGTAACCACATACAGAGGTCCCTGGTTGAGAGCCTGAAATTCTGGCACCTCCCTCCGGTGTCGATCCGCATTACGTTTAAATCGTCTCATGGCCCTACTGATGGTGGTGTGTGTGGTTGCCCAGACCTCCTCTGCCCTCCGGAACCAGTTGTCCAGCATGGGGATATTCACACTCTCCCCGTCCCAGGGACAGAGTGGAGTCTGGTGCCCTAGCACACACTCAAAGGGCATCAGTCGCAGAGTGACACAGTGAGTTTTGCCCACCCGAGGAACTCCACCCAGTGGTGCTGCTGCCCATGACAGTATGCCCAGAGGAACCTACTGATCTCCTGGACCACCCTGGTAGGGGCATTAATTTCCCGGCTGGCAACTGATTGCACATCGGCGTGGTCATATGTGCCCATTTCATTACTCGCTGCCTGAGCGGCTTGGGTACAAATCACCGATTCTCAGGACAATTTAGCAGCGAGGGCTGCTGTGCATTTATCTTTTCTATCTCCTTGTCGAAGTCCCAACTAATGGGAACAACTATTAATTCTGAAGGAAAAATAGGTTCTGTTACTTGCAAAACCTCGGGTGTTGGAAAACGCAGAGACAGGGCGTCAGCTTTTCTGTTACTAACACTGCCTTTACCGCCTGCAGTTCATGATTGGCTATGTCATAATTTTGCTCTGCAAATAATGAAAAAATGACACCTCTAAATTTGTGAAGCTGTTTTTGCAAACGGCACCCCATATGGGGGACATGACATAATCTATCTCTGCTGAACAGAGGGATAATATACAGAGGGACAATGGAGAGCATGTAGTTGCTTCAGGACTTGGTAACGGAATTGATACATTTAACACGAAAACCCATAGGTGACAGAGAAGACATTTACATCCCGCGCTGCGTCTGCAAAGCCATCAACATTGTGGATGATCCCACACAACCCTTATATGCCCTCATTTCCTTTCTCTGGTCTGGCAAAAGGTTCCATAGCATATGGGCTCCCACTGCCAAAACGAGAAATAACGTCTTCATTCAATCATCAGATTCCTTGTCAGAACTAAAACATACACTTCCTTTCCTGACATAATTCATATACACACTAATTTTTTTACTTTGCACAAACAATGTACACTCCTGCTATTGTAACTCCTACTATTGTAATTGTATTGCTATTCCTTAATTTACTACTAAATTCAATTTTATCTGTCCTGCTGCTGCT
Source organism: Brachypetersius altus (assembly GCA_037974465.1). Classification (NCBI taxonomy): domain Eukaryota; kingdom Metazoa; phylum Chordata; class Actinopteri; order Characiformes; family Alestidae; genus Brachypetersius; species Brachypetersius altus. The sequence goes on along the minus strand of JBBPDB010004241.1, from coordinate 8,465 downwards.
ATTTCCACAATTGTCCACCTCTATTCTACATTTTTTCACAACTATGTCACACACACACCAATCATATGATCTCTATGAGGTCCCAAAAGTGAAGCAAGTCACCTAGAACATAAACAGATAAGAAGCGTACCTTCACTATTCAGTCCTTATTCCAACTCCAGCCCAGACCATCGCAACTATAGTTGTGAGTACTCCTGTCTTCTTTTTGTCTCTCCTCTTGACTCCTGGTTGGAATCATTCTCCAGGGAGTCTGTGGCCCACCAAATGCAACTTTGAGGTCATCACACCACTGTCCCATGACCTGGTGGGGGTTTGCACAAAACGTCAGGCCGTACAGCTGCCATCACATTGCCCCATGATCTGGCCCTTGAGCCTGGCACAGTGCCACACCACGGCCATTTTAATTTTCCCGGTCAGCAAAAGAATACAGTCCACAGCTGTTTTTTACCTGAAAACAGCTTAAATCCATGTAACCTATTTAACCGAGATACTGCAGAGTCAGATCATCTATACAACAACTGTCAAATAAAAATCAGCCAACACCTACCCAACAAAACATAAGCCATAGAGAACAACAACCTAAGCCATAGAGAAGAACAACATAAGCCATAGAGAAGTCAAGGGAAAGGAAGTTTTAAAAAAAAAAAAGAAATAAGTAAGCAGTAGGATAGGGACATAGTTAGTCGCCAAAGTGCTCCTTGAAGAGGTGGGTTTTCAGGCGATACTTGAAGACAGTGAAGGACTCTGCCGATCAGATTGTAAGAGGGAGTACATTCCCCCACTGGGCCAAAACTGAGAAGAGTCTCGACGCATGTTTCCCTCTTCTTTTGAGCAGTGGAGGCTCAAGACAAGCTGTGCTTATGGCCTAAGAGGACGAGGAGTGACACGTTTGATCAGTGTTGTTATGTATGGGGTGCAAGTCCGCTTTTGGCCTTAAAAGCAAACGTCAAGGTTTTGAACTTAACACAGGGAGCCAGTGGAGGTTCCTTAGTAAAGGTGTGAGTGAACTTAGGAACATTGAACACTAACCTGGCAGCTGCTTTCTGAATCAGTTAAAGCAGTTTGGTTACCTCCTGTGGAAGTCCAGCCAGTAGAGAGTTGCAGAGTCTAGTTTGGAGATGACCAGGGACTGGATGAGAATCTGAGTAGCTTTTGTGTTGAGTAAGGGTCAGATTCTTCTGATTCCTCATCCACATCAGCAGCAATGTCCAGTCCAGGGTGGAGGAGACGGTGCAGACAGGGACCTCTGCACAGAGGTGTGTACTGGAGCCACTTGGGAAGCTGCGAGGTAAGAAACTCAGGCTGTTGGATGGAGCATTTGGGCTGTTGGGTTTGCTGGAGCAGCAGAGAAGTCAGCTGGGCTGACTGAGAAGGCTGCATCTGAAGAGCTACTCAAAGGAGGTAGGAACCATCTGGAAGCTGGACTTGGGATCTGAAGCTGGCGTGGGAGATTTGGACTGACGAGGAGTCGGAACTGGGGTTTCTGTACTCTCTCCACAGCTGGAGTCTCTTGACCCTGGGGCATGTCGGCATGGTTCAGTGTCGCTGTGGTGGCTTGGTCCTGTGGCTCTGAGGTGGCTTGACTTTGCAGTTCTGTGGCTCTGGGCTGGGGCTTTGCTGCGGTTTGGGTCTGTGGTTCAATGGCTCAGCTTGGAGGTGCTACAACAGCTTGGCTAGCTGAATAAATGTAGAAGATGGCTGGACTGGCTGTGGTGGACTGAGGTGGACTGACCTGTGGTGGACTGACCTGAGGTGACCTGAACTGTAGACTAAGTTGAGCTGAGTTGAACAGAGTTGATTTTATCCAAGTTGAGTTGGATGAAGTGGAGTTGGAATAAACTGACCTAATCTGGGTTGGGTTGGGCGGAACCAGAGGCTGGACAGGCACTAACACTGGAGATTGTATTGTAGTTTCTGGGTGTGAACAGCATGCTGTAGCCATCATGGGAGCTGCCATCTTGGATTTGCCCCTCTAGCTTGTGAGGGAGACACCGGAAGATCAGGAAGGTTTGCTGCAGCTGAACGGTATGCTGCAGTCACCCTAGAGGCAGCCATCATGGATCCACCACGTCCCACATGTGCTGGAGCCGCTGAAGGATCTGGGTGGTGTGCTGCAATCATAGGAAGAGCTAAGTGGGATGCTGGTTTTCTTTGAACTGGCGCAGGATTTCCTTTGCCTCTGTGGTTTCCCAGCTGAAGTGGAGATGGAGAGGTCCGCGAGAACGCCCGTAAAACTTCAAAGACCACAGGTGGGTCCTCTGGTCACCTACTTCAACCATATGTTTGCTCGTCCTCCCCCGAGCTAATATACTCAATGAACTCCAGTGGATTGTATTGAGTCTCTGCCCTCAACTCTTGTTTCCTCCAAGCCCCATGCTTGACTCGTGCCAAGTTCCATGGACTCGTAAAGAAAGGATGAAAAGGAGGCACAGGCACAGACTGCAATGACTGAGGTGATTTATGAAGAACAAAACAGAACCAGAACAAAAACAGGACCAAAATGAGAAACAATAATAACTCGAGACACAAAAATAATAGACCAAATCAAGGTGAGGCTCCAATAATGTGACTTAGGTTTAACCAACATAAATGAGAGTGAGAATTGAGTCCAAATGAGTACTAGCCAGCTGATGCCAGTTACAAGCACTGTCAGCCAGAGCAGAACACATCCTGAGGGCTGATGGAGCAAGTTCATAGTCCTATGGTGACCCCTAGTGGTTGTATTCCGGAATCGTGGCAATCTGGGGCTTCAGTTCTGTTGCAGCATGTCTTCACTCACCTCTCCAATCAGTGGTCACCCTCACCCCAGAAGCCACTTAAGTTTTCCTTCATCTCTGCATTAGTCGTGAGTTGGGAATGACCTCTCTTGTGCTAAAGCTTGCTGGGAGTCTTGTGCAACAGCTTTGATAAAAGGGCTGGAAACCATGGCAACAGCAGTTTGCATGCTGCTGTGCTTGAGCTGACGGGCACAATGACCGGCGCGGTGCTGGAGGTAGGTCGGTGGGATGATTCGGTGTGATTCATATCTGGAGGTCCGTCGAACTCTTCATTTCAGTGCCTCCTCTCTACATGCACACGTTGTTCCAGTGGGAGGCGGAGGGACTCACGGTGACTCATGCTGAGGCTGAGAGGAGGCCAGAAAGAAAAGGTGAAAGCTCATTTATGCCATCTCACAGCACCCATAATAACAAAAGAGTAACAACAGCCACTTCTGAATCATACAGAGCTCCTTACTACATTCCGCGTGTCAGTACAGACTGCTCCAAGGCTGCACGTTAAAGGTTGAGTGGCTGAAACACTAATATAGGCCTGGGACTTCTGAGGAGCCAGCATGTGAATCAGGTGTGGGCTGTCATGTGGGTGTAAGCTGTCAGGAGTATGTCATGTTCTTACAGCTGTGATGAGCATATTACTCTATTTTAAGTGATCCAGACTGGAAGCTTTAAAGGTCACATATGATTTCAACCCATCCTCATTCAGGACTGCACCTTCTCTTGACAATAGTACTATACAGAAATATATTTCTTATAATTAAAAAAATGGATTTCTTTGTCTTTCAAAAACTTTCAAATACATTGCTTCCATAAACATTATTTTTTCTTGAAAGATACAACATTAATATGGAGTTTGCACTCTTTTGCATAAAGTCACAAGGTTAAAGAGTTCATTTACTGAAGCTGAATGCTCACATTAGCAATAGCCGCATGCTAAAGTCACAGAATTCACTAGTTAGTTGGAGCTTGTACATATAACTAGTAGTTTTGTACATATAGTGTATCTATGAACAAGACATCAGTCATCAAATTGAAAGAATGCAGAGGTGAAATACAATAGCCTAAATATGAGCAAGAAATGGTTTTGTTGTATACTTTTGATGAACTTATCTTTTCGTTTTGCTGAAAAGTATTTTCTTGTACAGCACTAGACACATAATTTAATGAAATCCTGATTAATGATCAGGCTGTTCATAGGACATTCATCATGCTTATTTCAGATTGCTTATTTGTGATGTTTTCAACTAGAATTTTAAAAGATTAAGGCTATTTTTAATAATGTCATTCTGATGTTATTCAGTTGGAAATTTTTCAGTGTATAGTAAATTTATGAGTAAGGGTGTCAATAATTTACATTTACGGCATTTAGCTGACGCTCTTATCCAGAGCGACGTACATCAGTGCTTAAGAAGTCCACAACTGTTTCTTACCTGAAAAACAGCTTAAATCCAAGTCAACTATTTAACCAAGATACTGCAGTCAGAACATCTATACAACAACTGTCAAATAATAATTAGCCAACGCCTAACCCAACAATACATGAGCCATAGAGAAGAACGCAAGTCAAGGGAAAGGAATTTATTTTATTTTTTTAAAGAAATAAGTAAGCAGTAGGAAAGAGACAGTTAGTCACCAAAGTGCTCCTTGAAAAGGTGGGTCTTCCGGCGATGCTGGAGGCTTCTGTAAATGATTTGACAATTTTAGTTATTACCCTGTGTACACTGTGATATAGCACATGTAATTCTTTATGATCCTGCCTTTAACTAGCATGTCACCTAAGCTGCATTGCACTCTTCCTGCACAATAGGGGTCGGTGTAGGTGTGTGCTTCCTGTGGGGCATTCCCTGCGGGATTATACCTGAGGGCGGACATGTACATAACGGATAAAGTCATACTGTGAGTCATAAAGACCTCCTTGCAGGGTTCTGACTAGTTGTGTTCAGATCACACTGTAAATGTTCGTCATACCCACCTTTCCACCCACCACCCCATAAACAGTGTCATAAGCAATCCCCCAAGACTGAATCAGGACAGACATTTTCAGAGAATGACCATGGCATAAACTGCTTAGACCAACACAGGCATGTCAAATTAGGTTCCTTCCAGGCCACAGCTTGGTTTTCTCTCATTTGGTCAATTAATTGATACATTGAATCTGGTGTGTTCAGGGAGGTGGTTCTTATGGCAACCACAATCCAGAAGATGTTCTAAAAAGAACCTCAGTGAAGAACACTTGCAAGTTTTTTTTTGTGAAACTAAAATATATTTTTGGTACCAGTAAAAAAAAAAAAAGGTGCATTAAAGGACCACTTAAATGACGTTGGACTCGCAACACCACAGCCACAGTGAAAAAAGCCCAGCAAAGGCTTTATTTCATCCGGCTGCTCAGGAAAGCTGGCCTGAACCATCACCCAGGCCTACAGAGGTCTGATAGAGGGCATCCTCACCGCAGGCATCACTGTCTGGTATGGGAACACCACACAGGCAGAGAGGAAGGCTCTGCAAAGAGTCATAAAGACTGCGGAGAGGATCATAGGGACAAAACTTCACACAGCGCTGTCGGAGAAGAGCAGAGGGAATCATCAGGGACTCACAATCCAGCTCACTCACTGTTCAGACACAAACACTGTACATACAGCCTGAGACACAACAGAGCAGACAGCATCATCACACACACAACAAGATTCTTCCCTGTCACAGTCAGACTGATGGCAAAACAAAACAAAAACACTGAACACTTAACAAAAACACCACAATACCTCGCCTCACTACACAATACCCCCCACACCTCACTTGTACTGTTGTCTGTTTATGGTGCAATATGCGAACTGAAGAAACTTCAATTAGAAATGTGGAACTTCAGGTACAATATCAGGTGCAATACTAAAAATATGCAATAGTAAAATGGGAAATATTCAAAGGTGCAATATTAAAATGTGCAAGTATTTGTATTTTTAAAAAAAAAAAGAAAAATCCTTTGTAGATAACCCTCTTGTACAGTGATACTTCTATCTTTATATATCTTTATATTTGATATGCTACTAGTAGTAGCTCTATTCTCTGTGTTATTTTTCCTGTCTTTTCTGTCTATCAAAAAATGTAACCTGAATTCCAATGTGCATGGACTGCTGGTCTCATGCACAAATGGCAAATAAAAATCTTGATGACCAGAAGTGACACAGCTGAAAATGCAGCTGGAACATTAACATAGCTAACATAGCTCTCTCTGATTCATGTCCTGAAAGTCCTGAAAGTCTTGATGGACTTATCTATATGTTAGAGCTGTTGAACAAGTTATTCACGTGAAATCTGTACGTGATGATTTGCAATATGAACAAACAAAAAAAAACATTCTCATTCATTAGTCACACTGATACCCATTTGACCTACCTCTCGGTCATATGAGTAGTAATTCCATTTCCTTAAAGGAATTTAGGGCAAACGGTGTTCACACTCATGACACAGGGAAAAGGTCAGAAAAAAAACCTATTTATATGCATCATATTATTAGATGTGACCTTCCTTTACCACACAAAGGGAAAATTCAGTGGCAATAGGACTTAAGGAACTCGACTGCGTAAGTAACAGAGTTACTGAGGGTGAGATTTAATTATTAGTGATATATAGTGATATTTTTGTGAGTTCTACAGTGAGGGCACAAGCCCTGGTGACTTCCCTCCCCAATAGTCACCCAGCTGCAGCCTGTAATTACAAAGAAAAAGATGCTATTGGGGCAACGACTGGAACAATTACATAAAAGCGAACTAAAATCATAAAAGAAAAACAAACAGAACAAGCACAGCCACTGCAGTTTGTAATATTCTGCCTTGGTTTTGCACTTCAACCAGGGTACCTTTGATTTGACAGCCTGTCCTGCCTCTATCCTGAGATCCCCCCTGTCGCATTCCATTCACCCAAATCGACTCTCCTGACTTTTCTCTCTGTGGTTTAAGCTACCTCTATCATGAAACTGGGGTCTGTTTAGTCTCATTATTTCTCTCTCATCAGGGCTCTCTAGTTGCACCAAAACCTGCACGTGAGATTTTCAGGATGTTTGCTGAGCAGGGGGGTGTAGGGGGGGTGGTTGTGGTTCGGTTTGCCGAACGCTGAACGGGGGGGTTGGATGCGAGGCAACAGGATAACAGAGAAGCACCCAACGTTGATGGAGGTGTTCAATGGGTAGCCTAGATTCTGGTGAGAAATCGGAGGTGTGGCGTGTGAGCGTGTGAAGACAGTCATATGTGTGTGTCTCACGCTCATTGCGTGAGACTTGAGAGCCCTGTCTCCCATCCCTTCCCCTTTTGTGTTGTGTTCGCCTGCCTGTGCTTTCTTTCTTGTTCTGGCTTCCGGTTCTGTCACGCCTGGCTTGTGCTGCCCCTTTGTGTGAAGAATCAAAGTTTTATGGTTAAAGGTTACTTCACTGTCATCAGCAGCTGTGTACATATACTGAGAGTGATGTGACAATGTGTCTTCATGGGTCACTGTGCAACACATTGCAACATTTACTGTAACAATCAAAAGAGTGCAAGTCACTACAGAAACATTGCGAGGAATAGGCCCCACAACAATGTAACAATAGTGTGAATGGGAAGTAAACATTCCAAAGAGACTGGCATCGCACCATAATCATGATATTGCACAAAACGCAGGTAGCGTGCATGAGTAAATTATAAGCTTACCAAATAACAGGGCATAAGGGTGTCTGTTGTGGCAGTAAACAGAAGGTAAAGTGCAGGTGCTCTTGTAAGTCCGGAGTGCAATATGAGACATATAAAGTATAAAATGAGGTAGTACATGACAAGTAGTTATGTGACATTTATGTGGCCTGTAGTATGTTACATAGACCTGGAAAACCAGAGGGAAAGTTTTGATACTGTTTTCCAGATAGAATAGAGAGAAGAGAGCTGAGAGAAATTTCTGTAAAATCAGTGGGAATGGTCTTTTACGATGTTCCTGGCTCTGTGTTAGCAGCGGGTTTGGTAAAACTGCCAATAACCTTCTCAGACCCTCTCACTATCCGCTGCAGTGTGTTACTGTCTGAAACTTTACAGTTTCTATACCACAGCATGCTTTCAATGGAACTCTTGTGGCGAGTATTTGTTGGGGGGAGGCACAAAAAGTGGTTGTGAAGATGGAGTTAAGGAACCAGTGCTGTCCCCAAAGCTATGGAAGTCATCTACCCACCCCAGTTTGTGACCTGAAGACAGTTGTCCACTTCTTCCAGGGGAATCTTGAGGTATTCGAGGAAGACCTGCAGAGACTGCGCTCACAGTGTGAGTGAGACGGAACTGCTTTAATCAATGAGCTGATAGTTAACAGCTTCAATCTTGGACAGAAGCTCACCGTATTCATTCAGCAGACATTCCTTAACGAAGTTAAACAGCACTTCAAGTGGGCAAATGCTGGGCCTTTCCAGATGCAACGGATCAATCTCCAAACAGATGTGGCCCTGAAAGAACAGTTTGGAGGAAATATCCCAGATCTGAGGAAAGAAACCCTGTACACCTTAAAAATAAGATAAGATCAGATAAACCTTTATTAGTCCCAAATTTGCATTGCTATGGCAGAAAGTGGAGAGAACAAATGTAAGAGCAGCAAAGCAGTAGAATAAAAGCTATACAACACAACAGTACAGTATAAAAAGTACATCATACAAATAATCTAAAATATTAAGTAATGATGTGCTTATTG
>JBBPDB010004232.1:0-13490 GCA_037974465.1 Brachypetersius altus | reverse complement strand
GTGTGTGTGTGTGTGTGTGGGAGAGAGAGAGAGAGAGAGAGAGAGAGAGAGAGAGAGAGAGAGAGAGAGAGAGAGAGTGTGTGTGTGAATAAGAGAATAAGAAAAAATAGAGTAAAAGATGTTTGAAGTACTGAGCGTTTATGATAGAATGTGTGTGATGTGAAAGAGTGTGTGGATGGTCTTCGGAGCTCAGCTGTGAAGGTCACCCCAGCCTCCATGGTCCTTCTCTCCAAGCAGCCATCTTCTCCAGCTGCAGCCCAGCCTGGAGAGGCTTAACCCAGCCTTCAGTAAGCCCCGCCCCCTTCTGGACCATACACTCTCTCTCTCTCCCTCCCTCTGGAAGAACCTCCTCCTGGACACTTTTATCTCTTTCTCTCTCTTCTTCAACTTCTCTCCTCCTCCGGAGAAAGTGATTTCTTCTCTGTTTCTGCCACACTGTGTTTCCTGCACTCATGGACTGGCAGTGGGATAAAGAGACACAGCTGGTGTAGTGATGATGATGAATGATGATGATGATGATGATGATGATTCAACACTTCTTCACCCCTCACAGCCTTACTAGCCCTGTTCTGCAGCCTTTTTCTCTTTTTTTCTTGCTCTGTGCATCTTCCTCTTTCACCCTCTCTCTCTTTCTGTCTTCTTCCACACTCTCCCTTTCGTACGTCCCTCCAAGACTCTGTAATGAGACAATGTAGTATGAGTGGAATCTCTGAGAGGTGCCTCATTCCAGCATACACAGACAAACACATGCACGCACGCACATTCGAGTGAGAGTTCAAGAAATCACTGCTTCATGATCCAGCAGAATCCCAGGCTCCGCACTCTCATCCCCCTTGTGTAGTCCAAGCCAGAGCAATCGATTACAAAGTAATCCATTCGGGTCCATCTAAGGGATTACGTGATTCATCCATTTGGGTTTGTTTGGTTTTCCTCTCCCATCTATTTGAGATTCTGCTGCTAGAGAGCTATGCAGAAATAATAAAGAGACTTTGTCTCTCTCTGTGGACCCTTCAGACAGAGACTAGACTCAAGGAGTGACTTTGCCAAAATCTCTCTTTTGTGGGAAAGACTTCCGAGCAGCTCATTCAGACGGAGAGGACTTTGGTAGGCATGGACATTGCAAAAAAACAAGCTGAATCTGTGACTGAACTGTTCCTTCTCTATAGCTTTTGTACAATACTAATGAGAAAAAAAAAACAAAACCATGACATTGAAAATGGGATTTTTATTTTATAAGTCAGTGGAGCCCTTGAGGTCGACCTGAGACGTGTTTTAGGGGTAAACATGGCTTTAAGGCATCAGATCATTGGTTTGCCAAACTCATTTTGTAAATAATAATAATAATAATAACAATAATGATAACGATAATAGTGTTCATTCTGTCCGCCGGACATCTGTGCCATAAAATAGGTAGGCTTCAGTGATGCAAACTCACGATGGAACCCAAGCAATATCAACACGTGTCCAAACCCCTCGCCCTCCCCCTTTTTTTCACGGCTATCAAAGTCTGTTAATGTTTTGTTTTCCCAGTAATGTGGCTCATATTCATTAGGGAGACTGAGAAGATCCCTTTTTAACCATTGTGGCTCTCCATAAGGTTTGACATTCTTTTTAATGCATCAGCTTAACAATGCTTTCGGGAAAATATGGAGCAGTGATGCAGTTACTATGCGTCCCAAACTTTAAGACCCAGTAAGTTATTCCAAATGTAAAATAGCAGAAGTCTGGACATTTCCAGAGTCCACTTGGATTTTACTTGATCAAAGAATGTCTCCTATATATTTCAAATAAAACAGACATTTATTAATGATTGGTGTTGAGGCAGAAAGACATATTGGAAGTGAAATAGCATTCAAGCCTTTTGAAAGTGTTGTTCTCAGTCTCTCCTGCCCTGTGGTCTGCTAAGTAGAGTAAGCTGCTGGAAAGATGATCTGTGACTTGACTGCAGCGACACGCATCCCTGTACATTTTCATATGTGTTTTCATGCTCAGTCACACACACACACACAGACACACACTCACATGCTTTAAAATACATGACAGAACCGTATGGCACTGTATGTCTTTGGTTGACCAAAATCTTGAAAGATTCTGCCACAGTTTCAAATTATTGTAAATTCACTCTAAACAAAACGCCTCCATTTGTAAATCCCCCGTTATTGTTATTTAAGTCTCGGTACGAGTGACGTTTGTTTTGATGACAGTCATTCCATTACCTGCGATGACTTAATACTTCCTATTTTATGGCCAGAGTCCCGTTTTATTTAGAGAGCCATTTTGGCCCTTTAAGGATCACACACTAAATTCGAGATATGAAAAGACGATTGTGAAGCCGGAAGAGGAGAGGAATCATAGCAGTTTGAGTATGTTTTTAGACCTATTTTAACTTTACCTCAGCTAATGGTTTGTTAATGTAAAAGGACACATTATTTTTTATCTCAATGAAGATGACATTCTACAGTGGATTTTTAGAGGATTTTTTTCCTTTCTCTTGATTTTGCGTATCCCACCATGTAATACTGTTACCAATAAACACATCGCAAAATATGCTTTGTTTTTCTTCAATGGCTGTCATTTCCAAGAGTTATGATTTAGAGATGAACTAGGCATACATGATCATCTGTAGACATCCTCTTCTGCATCATGTCTTCAGGGTTACTTTTACATGCCTCCTAATTATTTTACTTAGGTAGATTCGACAGCACTGATTCCAACAGTCTGAGTATTTGCTAATGGTTTGTTTGTAGTTCTAAAGTGTAGTCCTGTCACAATGGATCTAAACAACCAATTTTTGTATTTGTAGCAAGTGTCAAAGCAAGGACTACTCTTTCCATTAACCTGTTAATGTCCATCTGTGGGGACACAGCGTCCGAGAGCAGTGTATGGGGCGGTACTGTGCTCAAGGGTACCTCAGCATTGCCACTGACAGTCCTTGGATTTGAACCCACAACCTTCTGATCACAGGGGTAGCTCCATAATAATTACCATTTTTTGCCATTTTCTTTTACATCTTAAAAGTTGGGGGTGTTGGGGGTACCTGGACGTCTACAGATGTGAGGCAGGGACTCGCCCTGGGCGGGGCGCACTTATGCACACCATTCACTCACACCTATGGTCCATTTAGAGTCCCCATTTCACCTTATGTGCATGTCTTAACATAAGAATAGACCTGCGAATCAGGAGGATCTGAAGAGATTCTGTACAGAGGAAGGATCTCAGATCCCTTACATTGTGTTTTTCTGTCTCATTAAGTGTTATAGGCAGGGATTGACATAAGTGGTGTGCAAGCCCGAATAGACATTGGTGGTATGCAAAATGTGCACCAGTTTCACAACACAAATGCGTACCTAAATTGTGACTTCATATTGCGCAACTCTCCTCCCCTGGAACCACAAATTTCAACCTGGCTATGTAACTGAATCATGCTCTGTCTCCTCAGCCCAGATGCCACACCCTCACCTGAACCACACAGTATTTCCAGTAGGTGAGGACACTTCTTAAGTGTTTCCTGTAGCATGAATGGTCAACTCCCAACAGTGACCTGATTCTCCGGACAGTATCCAGAGCTCTTATGAAAAAAAAATCATTTTTGAACTAGGCCTAATCACTGTCTGAGTGAATGTGAGTAATGACAGTCAGGATACCTGCAGTTTAACCCATGACACTGTTTTGATGTACTAAAATGTAACCTCACATTTGAATGTAGTTATTTTTATGTACAGGAATGTCAAAAAGCTTAGCTGCGCACAGCTTAAATTCACTGAACTAGGACCATTCAACATGGGGTTCTTTTTAGTAGTACATTAGAAGTATATGCTGCAAACTGAAAGAAGTCTACAATGCATTTCATTTCATTTCCCTGAGCACAGCGGTGGTCATCAGTGTCCAGTTTGAATGACTACTGACCTGTTGCACTCACCCCCATCATCAGAAAGTGCTTTGAAAGGCTGATACTGAGGCACATGAAGGCACACCTCCCAGACCAGCTTGACCCGCTGCAGTTCACATACTGCGCCAACCGGACAACTGATGACGCAATTTCAACTGCCCTTCACCTCACCCTTTCTCATCTGGACTCAAATGACAGCTACGTCAGAATGATGTTCTTAGACTTAAGCTCAACATTTAACACCATTCTTCCACAGAAACTTGTGGGGAAACTAAACCTACTGGGTATGAACACCTCACTCTGTAACTGGGTCCTGGATTTCCTAACTAACAGGCCTCAGTTTGTCAGTATTGAAACTAGCACCTCCAGGACCGCCAGCCTAAGCACACAAGGATGCGTGCTCAGCCCACTGCTGTTCACTCTGCTGATGCACGACTGTGGTGCCCAATTCTTCAAAAACCACATTATCAAGTTTACAAATGACACAACAGTTATACAACAGTTAACAACAATGAGTCCGCATACAGATTGGAGACATCTGGTGGACTGGTGTCAAGACAACAACCTTTCCCTGAACCTTGACAAGACAAAGGGTGTAGAGAAAGTCAGCAGTGTGAAGTCCTTGGGTGTGCAGGTAATGGACAACCTCAGCTGGACACTAAACACTACCGGCATCACCAAGAAGCCCAACAGCTTCTCCACTTTCTGAGGAGACTGCATAAGGCCTTCCCCCTCCTGTCCTCACCACCTTCTACTTGGGGACCACTGAGAGCATCCTCTGCAGCTGCATCACTTCTTGTTCCCTTCAGTGGCTTGTGAGAACAGCTGAGAAGACCATGTGTGTGTCCCTCACACCACTCACTGAACTGTACAAGAAACACTGCATACACTGCACAACCGGCATCATCACAGATCCCACCCATCCCTCACACTGTTTCCCCCATGATGTCTGAAAAAGAAGTATCAGAGCAGCCACTGCCAGACATCACAACAGCTTCTTTCCACAAACCGCAATATTCTTGAACTCAGAGCCTGCACCAAACAGCTAAAAAATGCACGTGACACTTTTCGCCATACTAAACACTCTGCACCTCTCTGACTCTATTTAAGTAAAAATTGGCTGCTAAAACAATTCTAACACTGTTCTTCCCCAGAATACACTCATTCACATTGCCTGTCTGTTTTTGTACTTTGATGCTTCATTTTTGTACTCTGATGCTGCAATATATGCTGCAATTCTGCGCTTTGTCTGTTTTTTGGTGACCTTGCTCTATTTACACTACACTATTTGCTTCAGAGAACACTATTTCAACCCTCTGTGAACTTGTGTTTGTGGCTGGGCTGACAATAAACTCTCTTTAATCTTAGTCTTGAAGTAGTGAGAGCTCACACTTACAGGAACATTACAAACAAGACGTGAGTGCTGACCTCTCCACCACCTAACCCCATCAAATACGCACACGCACACATACACTCTGTCTGAGAATGGCATCTCCCTCTGGGCAAGAGTAAACTGAAGGCTCACTCTGTACTGTAACATCTGTGTTTCTTCATAAAAGGCTAATTGTGCCATTTTAAACTTGAGTGACATTTCAGTGTATTTTCAAACCACCTCCCCCAACCTACTACAGAAGAACACATACACTATATGGACAAATGTATTGGGACCTCTTCATTACTGAATTCAATTCCTCAACTTACTAGGCTGTTTACTTGTTGGGCATATCAAATCCTTGTTAAAGTTCAGAGCCTATTTTGCTGCTGCAGAAGATTGACCCTCTTATCATAAAGTAAAAATGTCTCATCAGACTACAGATACCGTCACTGGCTTGGGATAGTTCCTCCTCATGTTGTCTCTGAAGAAACAACATGAGGGATTATGTTTGTTGAGAACGGAGGAACGTGTTGCTCCTCCAACTCTCACCCCAAGCCTGCCTGACTGCATTTTTGTTGAATGAAAGCAGTCAGGAGGTGCTCTTCTCTCTCTGGCATTCCTCAGGCCGGACTCGTCTGACGAGACACGCCGTTTAGGTGATTTGTTCGTGAATGTTCTCCTCAGTTTGAGCTCCGCCACCCAAACAACCAGCAGGGCCTTGAGGAGCTGATGGGCTCGTGCTGGTGGCACGTGGCCACGAAAGACCCCTTTCTCGACAGAACGGATGGTTCTCGAGTGAGCAGGACATCCCTGGATTATTTTCTGCTTTTCAAGCTTTCTGTTGGACTAACGATGATGAGGAGTTGAGCGTGAGGAGAGAAGTGTTTCTTTAAAGAGTTAGCTGGAATTCACAGCACATTACAATGGAGCAGGTGAGTTTCCTTTATCTCTTTGTGTTTATATTTTTTAGGTCTGGTGATGGAATATTGGAATAACAATGACCACTTTTAGACAATTATGAGCAATTATTTATAGATTTCTATGTGGTCTAGCTATTGATGACATCATAATAAAATAGGGAAAATTGAATATGCTTGTTTCTATCTGAAACATGATAATTATTTACCTAATAGTAAGTTAACACAACAAAAGTTCTTGTTTTATGGTTTTACATGTTGGTAACTTCCATAAGACAAAATACATTTTACAGTATGTTTACAGGCTCTTAAATTATGACAGTTTTGTCTTCGACGAAGATGTTTATTAAACTCAATTTCAGGACAAAATCGTCTTGTCTATGTCTAAACAGAATGTGAAAGACAGTTTTCCCCCTCTTCCCACAGGATGAGGGAGTGGACTTTAAGACCCTTAGGGACAAGTTCCAGAATGGTGAGGCTTTGAAGATCCAGACCAAACCTGCCCTCCCAGAAAAACCCAAAACTCTCATCTCTCCCACCACCAAAATTAGCAATCCTCTTGTGGCATCTATCAACCTAGCCATGGAGAAACGCATGTCTGTCGCACCTCGTGTGGTCTTCAAGGATGAGAAAAAAAGTCCTGTCAAGCGCCAGTTTTCTCAGCCTGAGATGTTTCTGCCAAAGGTGAATGACAGTCAGCCTGAATTACAGGATGAGAAACAGAAAAAGGAAGGTGATATTATCAAAGCTATGAAAGCCAAGAACCTTCCCCGGGTACTGCCCATGAATCCCATTACTCCGGTCATTCAAGAGACCCCTAAGCCTGAACCCGACTCAACTTCTCTGGTTTCAGAATCTCAGGTCAAAGCCTCCACACCTAAGAAGAAGAAGAAGAACAACATATTCAACTTTAGGAAGTCTGCAATTTTTAAAAAAGAGAAATCCGACACTGCAGACGGTACTGTATCAGCTGGCCCTGTGCTGGATAGTGTTCCTTCCAGCAGTTCCACTCCTGTCAGTGAAACCCCCATAGTTAGTAAGCCTGTGGCTCCCACAGCTCTTGTTCCACCACTTCAAGCAGAAGCTGTTCCAGTATGCAGTAACCTGGCTCCTGTTATTCCCACTCCTGTTATTCCTGCTCCTGTTATTCCTGCTCCAGTTATTCCTGCTCCTGTTATTCCTGCTCCAGTTATTCCTGATCCTGCTATTCCAGCTCCAGTTATTCCTGATCCTGCTATTTCAGCTCCACTTAATCCAGCTCCTGTTGTTCCAGCTCCAGTTATTCCAGCTCCAGTTATTCCTTTCCCTACAGTTCCTGAGCCAGATGTTCCAGTTCTGACCTCTCCTGAACCTGACATTGTCTCCCAAGTTGCCCCTGAACTGGACATCTCGGAGCCAGAAGATCCTATTACTCATAACCTCAGTGTTGCAGCTCCACAGATAGATTATTTGCCAGAGGAAGCAACCCACCCTTCAGAAATTCCTGATATTCTTGATATAGTTATTCCTCCTCCAATTATTCCTGAAGATGTTCCTGATGCAGATATGTCAGTTATAGTCATACCTGCCCCAGTTACTCTTGACCCTCCTATTCTTGCAGAGACTGCTTTTGCTACTCCAGTTTCCAGCAGCCCAAATCTTTCCCGCACAGCATCCCCTGCACCAGCATCTGTCACCCCAGAGCTCTCAACTGCCGTGGTTCCAGACACAGTAACCACAGATTCAGACACTGCCTCGGATCCCAGTACATCTACGATAGTGCCATCTCCGGTGACAAATGCAGAGCCAGAGGCTGAATCTCAAGAAGCGCTTGATCAGGTGGAGAAGATGCCCGAAGTTCCTTCATCTGCTTCATCCAAAACAATTTCAGCTCTGTCTGTTCTAGAAAGAGCTGAAGAGATGGCCCCTGTTAGGCATAACCCTTGTGACCAGAGAGTCCTTAAACTTCTAGAAAAGGCTAAAAGAAAGCATACACCGAACCATCAGACACCCACACCTACCACCCCTGAAATTATGACCTCAGTAGAGACAGCCCCACAGGAGGTAACACCACCTGATGTTTCAACACCTGAGAAAGCTCAACCTGAAGCAGCCCAAACAGAACCAATCCAGCCCATGGCTTCTACACTTGTCCCAGAAACTGCTGTGGCCCTTCATGATATCCCCACAATTGACAATGAAGACCAGGCAATAAGAGCAGCCACAGTGAAGTCTAATACCCCTACATCTGAAACACCCCTGAGCAATGGCTTAGAGCACAGTAAGTGCATTAACCTTAATAGTACGGTCAGTTTATCCTGACACTTTTGCTTGGAATTATAGTTTAATCTTGTCTTAGCTTATCTTAAGTGTGTAAGTGTGAAGATGTGCTTGTGTTGATACAGCCGTCTGTACACAGTAAGGACTGCGAATGGCCCCTAAAATGTTTTGACAAGCTGTAGGTGTAGATGATGGCAGCAGTGTTGGAACACTTCTGAGTGACACTGAACACTTTTCATGCCTGGGAAGGGTCGGTATGTGAGGCATCTCACAAACCCTATTGTGGTTGTGCAGTGCAACATGTCTCTCATAGTCTGGATGACTGAGAGGCATCTTAAGGAAATTTATGAGTCACCTGCAATAGCTGCTTTTGTCAATAACAGTTCTTTAAATAACTACACTTAGATACCTATTCTGACCAGCGAAGCCTTTTTATATGGGACTTTTCTGAGGGCCGGTTTCATGATCAACCAAACTGATTGATCATTAGTGTCATCCACCAGTTTACTGCATCCTTCATAGTTCTTTTTGCCCACTTTGACATTAAACCTCTATAAGCAAGCAGATTTTTGACATGGTATACAGTGTTGTTGAAAGTTAATATATACTTTTGGCTTATATTGATGTAATTTCTAGATGTTTATGCAAGTGTTTAGTGTATTAACCCTCCTGGACCCCCTCTCTTTAGGCCATGTATCACCGATTCCGAAACTGCAGGCTGAGCATAGGCCTGCTAAGGTGAAGGCTGGACCTCCTCCACCTCCACCTAGAAAGTATTTTCCAGCTGAGTCTAAGGAATGCATCGCACCAGAGAAACCACCTCGTGTCATGAGCACAGATTTGCAGACCTTCAGTTTACTGGCCCAACAAGTGGAGGACAATGGTAGACATGCCTCAAATTGTTCAATTATTTCCTCTTATTTCTGTTAATCAGCCTGTCTCTTCCGATATGGTCAGACATATAGAAATATAGTCCCTCAAGAGCTAGACATTATTTATTGCATGGCTAATCTTTTTGTCAAACATTCTGAACTTGACTCCTTAGCTTGTCGCTTTGGTTGAAACACTATTGTAAATAAAACTTTGTTGATAATCTAAAACTGTTACAGGAATCATTATCCCAGCTCCAGTGGATTTCACCTCAGAGAATGTGAGGACATTTGAGGATTCAGAATTTCATGATTCATCTGAAGCTGCTGAACATGCTGCAATGTCGGTCCATGAGCAAGCATTTCTGGAACAGTTAAACCCAGAACATCATAGTTCAGAGGAGTTTGTCCCAAATGTGGAAACTACAGAAACTGTTTCTACCCCTTCAAAGGCACATAGCCTAGAAACAGACAGTTTTGTCACCCCATCTCCATCCAGGTAAATCACTAGGCTGACTCGGACAATCTGCACCTAAGACCAGGGATCTGTCTTTGTATGTATGTTCTTTGAATAGAAAAATGAATGCTAAGTAATTACATATTGCAGTCTTTCAAACACACCATGAGCTACAAGTTGTTTGAGCCACAATTCTTCTTAAAGGCTCCAAAAACAAATATTTTGATGTTCCAGTTGGACCCCAGAGATGGTCAACAGCAGTGGTGACGGTGCCTATGAAGACCTAGCCGCCAACGAGAAACTGAAAACCCTAAAGAAGCAACGCAAAGGGACACCACTGAGTATGAAAACATTCATGTCATTACTGGAGTTTATCAGAGTGTCCACAAAAAAGCTGTTTTATTTATATCACTCATCTGTGTTCTTTATCAAGCAGTTTTATCAAGTAGATCGGTATCTGCTCGTGATGTGTCAGATCGTGAGTGTATGAGAACAGATAGTTGTGGTGTTTCCATTTTGTTTGACATGATTAAGGATTAAGGGTGTTAAAAGGGAGCTCTATCACTCCAAGGAATGTAGTTTGAAGAGTCTTCATTTCTGTTTTTCTTTGTTTGTAGATCCGTATGCTGATTCAGCCATTGTGGTAGGTGTTTCTATATCTCCGTCTGTGTGCAATGCTTTTATTTAATGCTCAGTATGTGCTTTTCTCTTCTTCTAATGCTGATAAAGTGTCAATAATAATAATACAGTAAGTTTGAGCGGAAACCCAAAGACACAAACATTTGGCTTAATTTTATCAACATGTTAGTATCTTATTTGTTTAGTAGCACAAACAACTGTTGAAGAACAGTTCCTTTGTGACGGTTAGTTTATCAGATATGGTCTTTAAATGGAAATGGATTGTGATTTTTTTTTTTCTTTCATTTTACCAAACATTGCTTTCAGAATGAAGAGACATCCAGGAAATCCTTGTTTGCCAAGTAAGTAGGTTTTCCATCTGTTGTCAGTGTTTGTGCCTCTACTCTTCTATTACTGTGTTGGAGCAATGATATAACATAAAATCAAGTAAAATCATTTCTCATCTCTGTGTTCACAGAAAGAGCGCAAGCCTAGATGACAAGGAACTGAAGAAGAAGGAGAAAGAGAGAGAGAAAGAGAAGCAGAAAGAGAAGGGAAAGGAAACGAAGGAGCAGAAAGAGAAGGAAAAGGAAAAGAAAGAGCAGAAAGAGAAGGAAAAAGAAAAGAAGGAGAAGGAAAAAGGAAAGAAGGAACAGAAGGAGAAGGAAAAAGGAAAGAAGGAGCAGAAGGAGAAGGAAAAGGAAAAGAAGGAGAAGGGGAAAGAGAAGGAGAAAGAGAAGAAGGAGCACAAAGAGAAAGAAAAGGAGGAGAAGGGAAAAGAGAAGGAGAAAGAGAAGAAAGAACAGAAGGAGAAGGAGAGAGAAAAGAAGGAGCAGAAAGAGAAGGAGAAGAAGGAAAATGAAATGAAGAAAAAATTCAAGGTAAGAGCAGGCACTGATGGACAGCGCAGCTCTCAAAAATGCCATCTGTGAAAAATAAAGTCAAATGAATCCATAAAAATAAGCAAACAGTAAAATCCCACCATGTGTTGTATTTGGCACACACACACATATACACACACTGTCTGTCTTTCTTTCTTCCCACTATCTTTTGGTAGATTACTGGAGAGGAAGAGGCGATGTATCAAGCCAAGGTGCTGGAGACCTGTAAAGGCCGTAAGAACGACCTGGCGCTGAAAGCTGGAGAAACAGTCAGCATTCTCCGCACCACAGACTGCCCTAAAGGAAAATGGCTGGCCAGAGACAGCAGCAATAAATGTGAGTTAGAATGACAAACCTCAGCTACACATGATTTACTCATGACTGAGAAAGCTTCATGACATCAGGACTGGAGTTATAATAATGCCTCTCGTTTCAGTGGTGTTCAAATCTCAGGGCAGATCAATTAAACAGCTTTAAAAATGAATCAATATTTTATTGTTTAGCATTTAATAAGTTCTTGCTGTTCCATAAACACAAAACATAAGTACCTTCCACGTGTGTCATGTAGTATTATTGAATACAATATCAGCAATAATTAATATGATCGGCAATTCATTTATGAATGGCAGAACACACTTTAGATGAATAGAGATATCTGCAATCTGCAGAGTCACATATTGCACTAATATGCACAAAAATAAGGCAAGTCAAATTACATGAATGCATCCAGCAGTTCAGTTTCACTAAATAAAACAGGCGTATGCTGGAAAATAGCGTTTGCCTGATTCCCAATTGTACCGGGAAAGTATCTGGCACATACCTGTGTAGTCTGCGGACTCCTGCTCACTCATCATTTTTGTTAGATTAAGGATGTTAATAGGGAGCTCTATCGCTCCAAGAAATGTAGTTTTACTATTCCACAGCCCATTCTGGGGACACTCTATACCCCTCTAGTTGTTGCTTAGCACTAGGCATTGTGACCTTCATGTGAGGCTGCTCGGAAGCTTCCCATGCTGTTGGCATTGCTTTTCTTTGGCCTTAATACAAGGTGTGTGTGTGTGTGTGTGTGTGTGTGTGTGTGTGTGTGTGTGTGTGTGTGTGTGCGCGCGTAAGAGCGAGATTACATACCTGTATTAGCATTAGGCACACCTTAAAACTGTTTTCTATAATACTTAAGTTAATCCTGACCAGTTTTCATTGTGATTTTATTTAAATATGTTTGTGAATGCTTTCAGATGGGTATATCTCTGTGGAGAGTGTGGAGCTGAATATCCAGGGGATGATGGAAGTGGGGCAGAGAGCTAAAGCATCCAACAGCAATGGATTCACAGACCCTGAGGTGACCAGTGCTGGCAGCAGGTAACCATACCTCATTTATTTCATTTCGAAGAGGCTGTTTTGCAGTACAACTCACATCCCAATCAGGGTGTAAAATGTTACATTAACTTGTTTACCTTCAATGTCTCAATACATTCATTTGACAATAATAATAAAAATAATGTCAAAATGCTGATAAAAATGAAAATTATTTGTTTTTGTGCATTTGTTATGAGTGCAGATCCTCAAACCAATACATCTTGCAACAGGAGAGCTGTAAGTCAATTTTGCTGAATCTATATCTTTATGTCTGCATTTACAGTAAAACACCTCTGTCAGATAATTGAAATGTGGATTCTTCAACAAGCATTGGTCTCATTTTGGTATGGGTATTTTGCATGTCATTTGAGATAAAAGTTCCAATAAAAACCAGAACGGTTTGTGTTTTAGTCGAAGATGACAGTGAGGAATGGGGTGACGATGACGACATGCCATTTACTCCCACTGACAACACTGATCTGTAAGTAGTATTGTGTGTGTGTGTGTGTTTCCTGCTGTTTATTTGGCCCTGAAAACATCTTTCTGATATACACCTGTTATTTTGTGTTCTTTCTCTCTCTGTGCAATAAATCTTCATCCTATGTGTAATACTGTAGCACACAACACTTTATACTGCACTGACGCTTCACACCGCACTGACACTTTACACCGCACTGACACTTTACACCGCACTGACACTTTACACTGCACTGACACTTTACACCACACTGACGCTTCACACCGCACTGACACTTTACACCGCACTGACGCTTTACACCGCACTGACGCTTTACACCGCACTGACACTTTACACCGCACTGACACTTTACACCGCACTGACACTTTACACTGCACTGACACTTTACACC
>JBBPDB010004222.1:0-13491 GCA_037974465.1 Brachypetersius altus | reverse complement strand
TGCATATCGCAGAGCCAGCATTAAGCATATTTCGCCCATCTTGGCTACTGTGTGGTGTAACAACCCCCCTTGCTATAAGTGTAAACAAGCAAATCGGATATGGGTCACAATTTAAAAAACGTGTAAACAGAAGGTCAAATAAATCAGATATAGGCAACAAATCAGAATTGAGCATCAAGACCTGCAGTGTAAACGAGGCCTTAGTGTCTTTGCCCACTCATGCAGGCTTTTCTCGAAAACATCCTGGCAGTTTATTCAGCGATTTGTCTTAGGAAGAGCTCCTGGATCACTGTAAAACAAACTTCAGAGCATCAGTGATCTACTGCAGTGCTTGGTGGAAAGTGTGACACACTTTTCTTGCATGTATCCTTTCTTTGACCACATAAATAACATTGGTTTACATTGTCAAATAGTTCTGTTAGTTTGGTTTTGGTCTTTTCTGAAAAATGGCTCGCTACATGTGCTTTGTGGTGTTGGAGCTTTTCATCAGCCTCTTTGTATATTGATTTTGATTCTTGCCTGATAACACCAAGCTAAAGCTGTCCTAATATTTTGGGGAAATATAAAATGTTCAGGGTTTGGATGAGGGAAGCTTAACTGGGAAGACAATGTCAGTTATCAAAAAAGTGTAATTCACTGTAGAGAAATGGGCAGACCTTGAAGCAGTGATTCGTGGAGTGCTAATCAACTGCTAGGTTTTAAATGTTTTTCTGAGATCAAAGAAACTGAGAAAAAGAGGAATTTGTCATAAAAAAAATCTAATTTCAAGCCAGTACACGGGGGCAGCTGATGACCTGTGATTGTAGGAACTTTGGTTTAAATCCCAGGACTGCCAGTGGCACCACTGTGCTACCCTTGAGCAAGGTATCATTTTTTGTTTAGAGGAGAACGTTAAGTGTATATGCATTCAGTTCAGGGGTATGTTTGTTTGTGTGTGTGGGTACAGTTTATGGTTCAGTTCTGATTGAGGAGTCTGATAGCCTGAAGGAAGAAATAATTTCCTGTTTTGGCAGAGGGGACCCGTATGCTACAGGACCTTTTGCCAGATTGGAGGAGGGAGAAGAGATTCTGTAGGGTCTTGAGATACCACTCCTTAATGCAGCTGCAGAGAATGCTCTTTGTAGTTCGTCTGTAGAACATAGTGAGGACTGGGGGAGAGTTGCATTTTCCTTAGTCTCTGCAAGAAGTAGAGAGGCTGCTAGGCCCTCTTGGCGATGGAGCTGGTGCTCTTAGTGCTCAGTTCCTCTCTACTGAGGATCTGTTCATGATCTGTGGAGTGTAATCATGTTGTGCCCTCCTAAAGCCTACAACAATCTCTTTTGTCCACAACTGGCTCTGCACCAGCTCTGCACCAGTCCGTTAGCCGTTGCGCCATGTCTCTTTATGCACCCTCATAGTTGCCACTGATCAAACCCACCATGTTGCATCATCAGCAAACTTGATGTGGTTTGAGCTGTGCATTGTTGCACAGCCGTGAGTCATCAGCGTAGACAGCAGAGGGCTGAACACAGCACTGGGGAACCCCTGTGGCGAAATTTTATAGCTTTCTACATCCCAAACACCCCTTACTTTTTTTATAATGCAGTCCTTGGATGGTAATACACCTGATGAAGTCATAAGAAGTCAGTGTGATCTATATCGTCTTACATTGCATTTCACAGCTTCCACACTGGGAGAACAACATCTAACAGATATCTGTAAGTAGCCAGCATGGCTCTGTATCAAAAGGGAATAAGAGTGTTCCAGCCAGTGAGTGTTAATCCCAGTGACAGAAGGCAGTGTATCATTGAGAACTATCGTCAGGTCCCACAGCTAGAACTTAAGTTTCAGGGGAGCAAAAGAACTGGAAAACAAAGTAGTTCTTATTATCTCTCATCATCTAAGTACTTTGTTTTGGATTTCATCATCTTTTTCTGAGGGGTCCTGACAGAGACAGAGGGTAGTTCTTTGATTCTGTCACCTGTCTTCTGTTATTTACCTTGAACCAGAGTGGCCTGCGTTCATCACTGGTTCACATGCCTGTCAGCTGACATGCTGCGTATGAGCTATGGCACAGTACCTCAGATAAAATCATGAGTTATATAGGTTATTTATTTTGCTCTCTGATCCGTGTCCATACAGATTGAACACTGTGATTTACCACATGCACTCAAACACTCCTCTCTCTCTGTCTCTCTTTCTATCTCTGTCTGTCTGTCTCTCTGTCTGTCTATCTCTGTCTCTTACCCCCCCCACCCCCCACTCTCACTCACTCACTCACTCTCAGCGAATGAACACATTCATCTTGAGGCAGGTGGAACGGTAGTTTAATACAACTTTTATTTTATTAAGAGTGTGCAGAAACGTTGCTTCAACTCTGGTCAAACGGTAGGTGAAACAGTAATGCAATATCTCTGATCATGTTCATTTAGAGAGGGTTTTATAAAAATGAACACACTTATAAAGGGATTTCCAATGCATTATAGCCTGTTTATTATGTTTTCTTTTATTCATGATTCATATTTGTAATTGTGATTTAACGGTTCTCAATCAGAATCTAAATCTGTGTGCAATGGTTCATCTCAGGGTGTGCATGAAATGAACTGGCCATTTTAAACTGTAGACTCTTACTGGTTGTAAATGTCCTGAAGCCACGGGTGTGTACAAGGTGCATTAAAATTACAAGGCTAAGGCATAATTCTTTGCAAATATGACTAAAAGCTGGACTTCTTGAGCAACAAATGTGTTTGTCAAAGTAACAGGAAAAAGGTGCTGGAAATCGAACAAGCAATACTGTGGAAGAGCACATTACTACATAGTGGCTCAGCATTGCTTAAATCCCTTAAGTCTTTCTGACATGCAAAGACTTGGTCTAAGTATGCAGGATGAGAAATATTACATTTCAAGTGAGGAGGACTTTAAGGAGAACATTCTGATCAGTTTTTTTCTCTCTCTCTCTTTTGTGTTCTCTCTTTCTCTCAGACAAGAGGTAATGAAATGGAATGGATGGGGTTACGGTGATTCTCGGTTCCTCTTCAACAAGAAAGGCCAGGCAGAATTTACAGGCAAAAGGTGAGTATAGCAGCCAGTGAAAGAAATAAAGTGTTTGTAATTCACTCTTCATCTGCTGCATCTGCATTGTAGCATTAAATATTGTGGTTTATAATCTCGACATGCTCGACCAGGCATATACCACCCATGGAGAGGATAGATATTTGTTTTTATAGATATTTGTTGTTTTTTTTTTTTGTTTTTTTTTACATTAACACTTAAATAGGTTAGTAGATGTACATGTAGTAGTACTGATATCATCTTTAGCAGCTGTGTGTTAGATATTGGCCTAAACTGGGTAACTATCCTCTCAGTCACTGTCAGAAAGTCTTTCACATACAGATTCATTGACTTGATTAAGGTTCAGCTCTAATCCTCAGTGCAGAGTGGTGTTCTGCTGCCATCTAGTGGCTTCACCAGCATGTTTAAAAGATCGCAATGTTGAAAAATGGATGATGGCGGGAGAGTGAAATGGGCGAAGGTTGGCAGTGTATGTTATTGATGATTTTGGTCTATTAAGGGGACATTTAATTGTTCCAACCATTCAGTACAGCAGTCCATATTGATGAATAGACAGCTTTCTTTAGTGGGTGAACGCATTTAACCAAACACATTCAGTCTAGTTAACAATACAAAAAACATTTAAACTACTGACTGGCACACAATCCAGAGGACTGAGTGTTCTGTTTCTATAGTATAGATTAAATGGGCACTACATTACAGGGATCTCATGCAATAAGCTCTTTTTATTAAGGGAAAGATTAAGACTTCATTCAGTTTTGGCATATTTTGGAAATCAGGTATAATCACAAAGTTATGAAGAATATGTTAATTGTATATCCATTTAAAATTGAACGTATATTTTTAGAAAATTGCTGTCACTGATATAGACTGATGTCTATTGCAGGTATCGGTTAAGTGGGCTTATTTTGCCGAGTCTGAAGGATTGGTTTGAGGGTACATTTGGGGCCAACCTACAGCACAAATCTCCAGCTATGGTAAGTGGGCATCAGTATGGTCACATGTTTCTGTAAGTTGTTACATATGTCTGCGTATAAACACACACACACACACACTAATATGTAATTACTTACGTACGTGTATGTGCATATATAGAATACCATATTCTATATATGCACATACACGTACAAAGCAACTGCATTTCGTTGCCTTGTACTTGTACATGTGTAATGACAAAGTTGAATCTAATCTAATCATGTCTTAACTTCTTTTGTCTATTTTTTTCTACCTAATTTGAATACCTCAGTTGCCCTTTATATTCTGAGACATTTTGTAATTAATAAACAAATAGAAATGCTCAAAATGACCTGATATCAACATAATAGCATATGTATGTAACACCATGTGCTGACATTACATAAAAAGGCGTGTGTGTGTGTGTGTGTGTGTGTGTGTATCTTTCTCTCTCCTAGCCTTCTCTGAATGTGAATGCGGTCCCCCCTCCTAATCTAAACGAATCGTTTGTGGAAGAGCTGAAGGCAGCGGGTGTGACCCTGTCACATGACCCAGAAGACCGAGTGTTCCGTTCTCATGGTAGATTTTAAATGACTGATGTATCCTGGGGCAGTGTGTTGTGTATTAGGAGGAATGTTTGATTGCTTAAATCGCCAAGACTCTTTTAAACTCTTATTACACACTAGTAGTTGAAGTATCTGTTAGCTTAGTTTGCAGTGTAATTCATGTACTTTCTGAATAATAAACCCTAGCTTACTAAGAATATCAGTTGAACTAGTGATCCAGCAAGAACAGGTTAATTGTGATTTCCTGTGTGTACAGGGCACTGCCTGCATGAAATCTTTGCTCTACGAGAGGGGAGAATTGGAAGAGTACCGGACATGGTGGTTTGGCCAAGTGAGTGCTTTGGAGATTCTGTGTGTGTCTTTGTGCGTACACGAATGAGGTCACTGGGAAAGTGACCTCTACCCAATGCTCTAGTTATGTATGTTTAAGCAAACACTGTTAGGCGAATCAGCCAGGCAACCATTTGCATTTGGTCTGTTTGCACTTCCAAATTTTGTGAGAAACGAGACTAAACTGGACCAAATTTGCTGAAAACAGTCAGCTGCGAGGTTCACACACATTTCAGTCACACGCTTTATGCCATGCTACTTCGAATCCTCTGTTACTGCTTAAATTCTGAAAAGCAAAATAACCTCTTTTACTGCAGCTGTAGAAGTTTTAATGAAACCTTTTAAATGTTTGATAGTCTCTTGTCTTAAGCTGGACATTGTCTCTTGTGTTATTGCGCCACTGGGGTTTGTAGACTCATTTACAACGCTGTAAACATGGGTCAAGTCCAGTAGATTTAGTGTCATTTCAACTGTATACATTTCAACACATATACAGTATAACAGGACAGAATACATTGCAGGCAACAAGAGGCAGATGCAGTACTGAGAGTGAATGCAGTATTATGTCCGCTGTTGTAATCTAAGGTAATTGAACGCACAAAGAAAGCAAAGGTTTATGAGGTTAGGACTATCAGTAATAAATGTCTGTGTAAAAAGTTGCTAGGAATGCAACATTAGCAGAAACAATAAAGAGAATATGTAATGGTATGTAAATAAGGGAACGGAATGGTAGCAGTGGGGCCGTTTCGGTTTGATTTATGTGAAAGTTCGATTCAGGCATGCATTTGTGAGAGGTGGATTCAAGAGCCGATTCGAGGCAGCATTTTTTTGCCTGTCCTCGCTCACCTCAGATCGTGAGGTGATGTATGATATCGTCCGTTATCGTAGTATCAGTCTGTAAAAAGGCTGCAATATGTAAATGAGCAGTCAGTGTGGCCAGTCACATGAGTTTCTGGGTGTTCTGATGAATCCAAAAAAAGTCTTGATTATTTTGGTTGGTCTGTAGCCATTAAAGTTGCTGCTGTATTGGTTCATAAATGGGCAGCTGCTAAGCTGCTGTAGTCAGAATAAGGACATATTTTTGAATGTGTTGGTTTTGTTATACCATGAAACTACGATTTGAAGATACTGTTTTTGTAGCTTATTTTCTACTAGTTTGCTGGTATGGATGAGAGAGTACCAGTTGAAGCAGTACTTACTAACTTTAAACCTTTTTATTCCAGAAGCGTGATAATCGCAGTGTAGCAGTATAATTGCAAAACTGATGCTTAATCCATATTGTGCAGCTCTACTGCTGGGGGTCCAGTAAAGGGGTGGCTAGGTCTTAAAGTACTTGAAGATGATGGATGTGAGTGTGATGGGACAGTTTTAATTAAGACAAGACACCACAGACCTCTTTGGCACAACGGCTGTGATAGTGATTTCGAAGCATGTTGAGACAGCAGCAGTGCTCACTGAAAACGTTCAAATACTGAATATGTGTATCAGAACATCTGCCACTGTTCTGTGCATCCTCTGAGCACTTGGGCAAGTGTGCTGTCTGGTGTGGCGGCCTTCCCTCGGTATACTACAGTGGGCACATGAGCATCAGAACAGTCCTATGGAGCAGTAGAAGTAGGTGGCTGCTGAATCACATTTTCTTTCATTTCAAGAGGATGGCTGGGTATGTGATGAGTGTGTGTCACCGCTTACCTGGTGAAGAAATGGCCCCAGAGTGCATTATGGCCAAAAGGCAAGTCAGCTCTGGGCACTGTGATGCTCAGGGCAAGGTTCTACTGGGAAACATTTGGTTACTTTGTCATGTAGGCCTTGTGGAGTCATGCCTCTGTGAGTCAGAACTGTTTTGACCTTATAGGCCATTTTAATGCTGTGGCTGATCTACAGCCCGGGTGGCCCGTCTGTGTAATGATACTAAATGAAACACTAAATGAAAATGTTACTTAACATACTTAACAATGTGCAGCTGTGTGATTGTGGATGAGGCATCAACTTAGCTGCCCATGTGCCTTAGGCACAGTGCAGACCTCACTTAAAATGAATAAT
The DNA here is from genome assembly GCA_037974465.1 of Brachypetersius altus. Taxonomy (NCBI): domain Eukaryota; kingdom Metazoa; phylum Chordata; class Actinopteri; order Characiformes; family Alestidae; genus Brachypetersius; species Brachypetersius altus. The sequence continues at coordinate 6,547 of JBBPDB010004222.1, read as the reverse complement.
CTCCATCTAGCTGCATCAGCAAGTACCCTGCCTATTAACATTCACGAGCCACTGTTTTATTGAGGTGTGTCAGGAATCTTTGACGCTCGGTAATACTCCAGACACTTGAGTTAGTGCTCTCAAATGGGTGCGGCCAAGACTGGATCTACTTCACCATGTAAATGAGCTGTGCCTGCTGACTTAGACTTGATTAACAAAATCCCGAATGGGCAGCAAATCACTCTTCCCTTACCACACCGTGCTCAAGCTGGGAGAGACTGTTTCTAGGTGTGCTTTCTGCTCTTTTCTAAACACACTGCGTAACTCCCACTGCATGAGAGAGGATGTAGACTTAGTGGTGTCTAGTCTTGTTTGTTTCTGGCTTTCACCGGTGTACCCTCAGGAAAGGAACAAAGCAAAGTCTTTGAAGTGCTCCAGGGGCTCTGGACTAGACTGACCTCAACAGTGACTCCACTCTTCTTTCCTTGCTATCTTGCTGGCGTTTCTTTTTATAGTTTTTTTTTTCTTTTCCATTTTTAATCTGTTCAATTTTTTTGTATATTTCCATTTCTTTTTTTACTTTTAATTATTATACTGTTTATTAATGCTTTTCTGTCTTTCCTACTTGCGTGCCAGTGTCCAGAGGGGACTAGACCAGGAAAGAAAACTAGATTCTAGCAAATGTTCAGGGAAGTTGTACTTTAGCAAAGTTGGGTTCACTTGAGGTGTACCTCTGTTCCATTAGAGTTAAAGTGCAAGTCCTTCATTAGGCAGGGTTACATAAGCCATAAGTCTGCAGAAAAAGCCAGCTGTCTAATGGAAAAGCAGAGTTGGCTGTTCTCTCTCCGCTGCGTATGTTAGATAATTGGCTGTAGCTTTAAGAGCTCTAGAGGTCCAGAACTCTTAAAGATCAGCCCTGCCCCTCTTTGATGGATGGACTAGATCTGGAAGAAGACTGTAGCTGTACCTAAACAGCAATTTCCATTGCAGGCTGTTGGATGATCAGCGCTAATGAATGCTGGGTGTTCACACTGTTGGGGCTATGGGTACATTACCCTCCTTCTGGTACATACGCTCAGTGTAGGTGGAGACGAACACTCCTACTGGCTAAAGATATAAAATACTGATCCCACCCACAGAGAAGGAGGAGTGTTGGAACTCCTCCTTTTTCTTTGTCCTCCTTTCTTGCTTTTTTATTTATTTTTGCTCTCCCTGCACTCACATGCACAGAAGAAAATGTCATTGTGTCCCATTCTGTAATAAAGTTAAGGCTCTGTATTGTTTGTTTTAGTGTGTGATTTTAAAACTTTAAAACAGTTATCATTGATTCTCCACAGCTTGTCACAATGATGTGGTGAAGATTGTGGAGCTAGCCTGCAAGCATAGTGTCTGTTTGATTCCGTATGGAGGTGAGGATAGAATCATTTTGAATCATGCAAATGAGTTTCACCCTGAAAAACCCTTTTCCGGCTATTACTCACTGACATTTAAGTCATGAATCAATTGTCTCTGCCTCTCTCTTTGTCAGGTGGGACGAGTGTGTCGAGTGCGCTGGAGTGCCCCCTGGAGGAGACTCGATCTATTGTCTCTCTGGATACCTCTCAAATGGTGGGTACACTTATGCACATGTATACTGTTCACACAGAAAAGCAATGAAAACCTTTGTGTGGGAAGTTTGCGGTGCCTGTGAAAGAAAGCATATTGCAAGAGCTCTTAGGTGTATGTCTGGCTCTCTCTCTCTAATGCGTGCACTATCTCGCTCTGAGCTGCTGACCTCTGTTAGGGATCAGGAGGTTAGGAAGGTGGGACATGAAAGGCAGCGGATGGCAGGAATGGCTGGTTTACGAGCTCTGTCAGATGATTGATAGCTGAGAGGTTGTGCTCATGCTGCGAGTATTCCATATCATGAGGAATGCCAAACCCAGAAAGGGAATTATGGGATTAAGCAGTTAAACAAGGTTAACTTTTTATCCTTGTGACCTGGAACATTATACTGAAATTACATTGTTCTTTATTGTTATAAGAGACCTTTATTTTTTTGCAACATAGGGCAGTTTCTGCTCATTTCTGAGTTGCAGAAATTAGATTATATAACTGAATCAAAGAATTACAGAGCCGCATGCAACAAATCCATTTCCTGTAACATGTTTTAGCAGAGAGGAGAACTATATAGTTATTTAATATAGTTCCAGTGCATATATCCACTTCAAATACACTCATAATGGCTTTTGACATCTTACTCATAAATGTGGAGTAAGAATGTATTCATAAGCATAAGCCAAGAAATGTTCAAAATGAAACATATAGGAAAAATGCACATATGAATGTTTTCCATGGATGATGCAAAGAAACAGACCCATTTCTGTACATCATTCTGGGGTTCAAACAGGCATCCCTTCAAACATTCTTTTTCCTGATTTCTTTCTTACTTTATCATGAGTCTAATAGAAGTTGAACATGAGACACTGTTTATAAACAGTAATTTTTTTAATTGCTACGCTTCGCTTGCACACACACACACACACACACACACACACACACACACACACACACACACGCACACATATATCTGTCTATAAAACACAGTTTAGTTAAAATCTCAACTTAAGCAATAATGTAATCACATCAAATATAAAACCAAAGCTATTTGCCCCTGCAAGGGCATTCACGTTTCATCTAGTAAGTACAGAAAAGCAAGTTATCCTCAGAGTGCGGTGCATGGGGTCAGAACCATTATAGCAGCTGCTAGGGAGACCAGCTCCATATGAAGGGCTATGTATCTGAATGCAGTGTCATTAAAGTCCCTGTTGCTGTAATGGTCAGATGTCCCAATACCTGTGTCCATATAATGTGAGCTAGAGCACTGCATGCTGCTCGCACCCACTAGCACAACAATGCAATGCAATGCAACCTTTAAAAATAAAAGGATTAAAAAAAAAAACGTTTTCCTTTCACGTTAACATGTGATAAAAAAATTGTCGGTGATAAATACTGAGAGAACGCGTTCTCGTGCCCAGCCCTAATGTATATATGTGTTTATATATATATATATATATATATACACACACACACACGACAATTAAACAAAACAAAAGAAAGGCTGATACCTTGAATATTTTTATATTTTTGGTAAATTTAAGTATACAACTGCAAGTGGGGACAGTTTAAGCCGCAACAGGTCGACTCCCTGCTGTTTATGTATATATAAATAAATACTTGGCAAATAATTCATTCATATAGGCAGAAAAGGAGAAAAGGTCACATTTGGAAAATCAGCAAAGTCTGTCATTTGAGAAACTGCTCGAGATTAGTTTCTCAAATGACTTTGATTATTGGTGTTTTTTATTAATAAAAATTAGTTGGTGAACATTAACCACACTGTAGAACTAAAATGCATAAATAAACTCCCACAAACAGAAACATGCATGTACATACCCCTTATAATTTAGACAGATCTTGTATGTGGAGCTGTGTAGACAGATTCTGATATACACTGTAAACACAGCTGTAATTTAACCTCCTTCTCCTTTCTTTTCTGCTGTATTCAGTCTTTATTGGCCCCTCCCTCTGCTTTTACCTGGCATCAGATATCTGCATTGTGAGTTTGTTTTAATTTCTCGTGAAAAAGAGTTTGATGATGTATTGAGCTTTTTCTTTTCATGCAGAACCGAATATTGTGGATTGATGAGAAGAACTTAACGGCCCATGTAGAGGCTGGAATCATTGGACAAGACCTAGAAAGACAGGTCAGAATCATTTCTCTCGGTTCATACTGAGATTGTATGGAGGCTTAGAAGAGTTGTTGGTTCAACATGTACTCAAGCACACAAATTGGCAAGGTGTGTGTTCATAGTATTAACAACAACCACCACAGCAGATGGCACCATCAAACTAATACTGAAAAATGGCAATCTAGACTCTGCTATAATGTAGATGTGTCTGTTGGTGTGTGTGCGGTGGTGGGGGGAGCGTGTTAACAAGCCCATCACACACTCGTGTGTGTCTGTATGCAGGACATAGTGACTGCACAGATGGCACACCATTAAGGAGTGTGTTTCTGCGGGATTTGGTAATAAAACTTTGGCTATATGTATCCACATCGTTTGCGTATGTGTTTGTTTGTGATTTTATGCAGCTGAATGAAAGCGGGTACTGCACTGGCCATGAGCCTGACTCGATGGAGTTCAGTTCTTTAGGGGGCTGGGTGGCCACACGTGCATCGGGAATGAAGAAGAACATCTATGGCAACATTGAGGACTTGGTACACATACACACACACACACACACATACACACACACACACTCGCATAGTAACTTTTCTTTTCAGACACTGATTGAATTCTTCACTGCCAAAACCGTTTTAGTGATATTCTTTATATACTGCTCTGGTAAATGAGCTGTTTTATTTGAAAGATTTCACATAAGCTGATCTGACAGTAGACTACTATGCCAAAACTACTCAAATACTGTATTACCCAACAGGAAGAAATACAACATCAAACATCACACAATGGAAGAGTATGTTGTTTCAGTCTAGATTTATTACCAGATTTTTGTTTCTCTTCTTTTAATGTCCAGTGTTTTGTGTTTATCAGCCCAGTACCTACTGTTGTACTGGTTGCCACTTCTAATTCACCTGCAAAGATTGTTTAAATGAAGAGTGACCTTCACACATTTTGGTTGATACTCGGGAGAAATCACAAGCTTGGGGCAACTATCTGCTTGTGCAGTGGAGTGCAAAGTGTATTTTATCATGGTTAGTAGAGCGGGGCAGTATGATGGTCTTTATGGTTGTCATGATAAATGACATCACAGTTTATTTTTCTGAGCATATCGTGGAAATCAGCAGTCCTTAACAGCTGATCAGCTGCGTGTTTTATTAGAGAGAAAACAGTGTTGTTTCACTGGATTTAGTGGAGTACAATGTGTGAAATGTTGAATAAAATGGTTTTCCTGCTACTCAGTGTATTTTTAATTGTGACACCACTGACTAATTTTGTTTATTCCAACTAACCAGATGTCAAGACAAAAAAAAATCTGTATTGTGACGTATGTATCATAACATTGTCATTTTGTGTTGCTACTAGGTTGTGCATATAAAGATGGTGACCCCTAGAGGAGTGATTGAGAAGAGCTGCCAGGGTCCTCGAATGTCCACTGGACCTGACGTCCACCACTTCATCATGGGCTCTGAAGGTAAGACCGTTCAGACTGTGCGTGGGAATAGAGCATGCATGTGCACACACACACACACACACACACACAGAGACTAATCCCCACAATCCCTCTTTTCTGTGTCCCGTCCTTGTAAATGTCCACTGAGAATACCGCAACCATATGCCAGTCCTTATTAACAAATACAGGCAGTGCTGGCATTACAGCGTTCAACATCTGCTGTTGTGTGCGTGCGCGCGCACACACACGGACCCACTGAGAAAGTGTTCCGACACCCAGCAGTCTGCCCGGAGATGGAGAGATCAGTGTTAGAATGTGCATTTTTACCCATTATAATGGCCGTGGGACTTTAAATGACTGCTGTACATCTGTGAGTCACAGCTTTGCACTGGGGTGCATTAACTCTGCTCTTAGTTTTAACTGCTGCAGGGTTGGTTTTGCCTCAGGCTAATACGGAAATTCTTTATGGGTTACATGGATCTTTGTTTGCCACTGCTCTGCAGATCAGTGCTACTGCTTTGCAGATATAATATGTGCCCTCTGAACAAATGCCATTCCTCTCAACAAGAGTGTGTTAATTAAAAAAAAAAAAAGAAAATGACTGAACTGCACTCCCCCTGCTCTCAGTCCCCATAAAAGGAAATATTTTGTTTGATTTTTGGTTTACACTGTTGTCATTGCTGTGTTCCCCTTTTATGAGTAGTTTAAAATGTTTTCTGGATCAACTTTGGGACAAGCAAGTCAGAATTATGAACACTTCAGATTTCTTTGCAGTGTTTTAAATATGCTTTCAAATGTATCCCTTTTTTTAAATGAAGATTTAGATTAAGTATGTATGTTCTCTGGTTTGCTGTCACATCCCCATTTATTTACAGTAAAACATCTTCAAATCCACTCCCCAGTTCAGCGCAATGCTTTCCGACATTGAGAAGTAGTGTAATGCGTAACCTGCAATTACAATAACAAGCAAAGACTGCAGCTCACACTGGCGACTGTATCCATGTTTTATGAGGGTAGAGTTGGTCAGTGTATAGTATAGTATGGCCTGTGAAGTATGGGAATTTCATGATGTCTCAAAGGTTTAGAGAAAAGCTAGCGGCAGCGTCCATGAGTTCCATGCTGAACCGCTAGAGAGCAGCATGCCATGTTGCACTGCACCCACACAGACAAACTTCACATGGGAATTGGTCAGCAGATTTTCTCCAGAACACATTATTCAGTTTTATTAGACTTTGCTTTATTGTGGAAAAGGAATTTGTACAATTGGTGTAAATAACCTAAATGTACATTTTAAACAAATCTGAAATACCTATTGGTTACTCGTGTGTGTGTGTGTGTGTGTGTGTGTGTGTGTGTGTGTGTGTGTGTGTGTGTGTGTGTGTGTGTGTGTGTG
>JBBPDB010004213.1:0-13491 GCA_037974465.1 Brachypetersius altus | reverse complement strand
CATGTTCGCCTCGTTTTCCTGCCCGTGTCCTGCCTGTTGTCCTTTTGTAAGTTTTCGGAGGCCATCGTTGCCTATTTGCTTTTCCCTTTGTTTTTCTTTAATAAAACCCCCTGTTGCATGGATCCACGTCTCGCTGTCTGCTTCATGCGCCAAGGTAGCTCACGAGGGCCGGCTCCGGCCAGCCCTCGTGACAGGTACGCAACTCCTGCACAGTCAAGTGACATTCCTGTTCAGACATGCATGGCTTAACACATGTGTCGATTGCAAGATTTATCTAATTTATCTAATACATTTCCTTGTGCCGTGATGCATAACCCATCTCACTTCATTTTGCATTTATCTAATGATAACCTGCTAAACCCAGCTGTAATATTCTCAGTTACCATTATAACACTTTCTTTGGCTATAAGTCACAGTTGGAAACACTGTGGAACAGCGTGGAACTCTCACATTGCAGTTTTAATTATTTGCAAATTAATTTTAAATAACCTTAAATTAAATGAAGTTTAATGGCTACACTCAGGTTATGCACTGAGGGCAAACACTTGCAACACAAGTGACTGTTACTCTGTGGAAGAACTCGATCAGTGAGGCAGATAATCTGATTTTTAAGAACGCTCTCATTTTGCTGTTTCTAACAGTTCAGTTATAACCCAGTCTGCTGTGAAAAATATAAAACATTTTAATAAGGTTTTAACAAGCTGCTGATTTCATTTGAATAAATGTATCTAATTAACGGCTATATTAACGGCTAGCTTCTCTGCCTTTTTTCATTACATTATTAAACTAAATACCAGCTCTGCCTGCTCTTCTGTTTTCTAAACAGTTCTTAAAATGAACCAACAAGAATGTAAAGCTTAAATATACAGAAAAACATTTAACCTGCAAATGTATGGCACGCATGAGTGTTTGCATGTCATTCACTTTGAATCCACATTTATATTTATGTCACCAAACGATTGTAAGCCTGAAACTGCCTGAACCCATTTGTTTGAATGAATATTGCCAGAGCATAAAGTACATGTTGGCAAATAACCCTGCAGCTCGGTCGTTTGACATGCGATAAATACGTTCCGAAATGGAGCTGTCTGCGAGAAACTTAATGAGGTGGAATAGCTTTTTATAATGGCAGCCAAGGGAACCCAACGTCCATTTCAGCCCAATCCGAAAAGATAGATAAATCTGTCCTTGCAGTAATATAAAGTAATTGACATGTTGATAAGTGTTTCCAAATGTAGTTACACTGAACATGTGGCTATTTGAATTTGAATCATACACAGTTAATGATTCATCACTGCTGGGGAGCCTGTGTAGCCCCTTATAAGTCACAGATTCTTACAAGCTGATCTGGTCACTTTTCCTGAGGCTTCTCCTCTGTTATAAAGGGACATTTCTGTTCATAGAGCAGTGAAAACTTTCAGACTCATCACTAAAGACAAATCATATTAGAACAAACATGTAGCTGAATATAAGGTGAAGATAAATTAGATCCCACACAGCCCCAACTTCCATATGTTCATATTAATATGAACAGTTTTGCAGCATGAGCACCTGTAATAGTTCACTGTCACACCACATTAGCTATTAGTATGACTTTCCTTAACGGTTTTGCTAGTCAAGCAGCATAAGCATGTCAGGTGTCTATGGGTACCTAAGCATAAATGCGACAAAACTGTGCAGAAACAATTAAGCCTAATACATTGCTTTCAGTAAATTGCAAATGTTTATTGTCAGGTTGTTAATGCTATCCACCAAATCTTTATAGTTAACTGGAGTCTGCAGTCTATGAACTAACCTCAGCTAACACTAGCTAAAACTGTTAGCTCAGTGGCAAGTAGCATTTAGTATAAGTAATACATCCCACAGCGATAGTACATCGAAGATACTGATTGGCACATGACCCAGCTAGCTACCACAACTAAAACAAGGTAATTGCAGGAGACTAGGTTAGTTTTTATAAAAGAACTTACTTCCAGATGTTCTTTAGACAGCAGCTTGGTGGCTGGCAAAAAGAGTTTGCATTGCGTGGTCAGATTTCGCCCTTCCCTTACTTCTTTAAAAGTGAAGTGGTGTCTGAATTTCCAAGTAAGAAATGCATTCCTGTCGCGCACTGCTGGCTCTGTTGTGCTGGCTCCGGGTCCACTGTGTATCTAACGCCACCAACCTTAACAGGGCACTTACATTACAGACGTGTTTTGTTTGGGTTTCAGGCAATGCGTGAAATTACCAAAATTAGACAGGGGATAGCCTAACATATGAAACAGGAAAATACCGCAGTGTAATCTATTTCAACAAAGTAACTGTATTCTAACGATCACCTATTTAAACAGTAACTGTAACGGAATACAGTTACTCATAATTTGTATTCTAAATTGTCAAATCTCATGGGCTGTGCCCGTCCTGGAAGATTTTCTTATCTTTATTTTACAAAAAAATCAAAACAAATAGCACGATGGCCCAAAACACAAAGCAGGAGCTTGAACGCACACAAAACCCACATAAAGTGTAATGGTGAACCCACAACCTGACAAACACAAACCTCTCTTTTTAACAGAAGCTAAACACAAAACAGCTGGGGTACTTAATCAAAACAAACACAAAACACCTGAAACGTAAACAAAAAAACAACCCCAGTGTCAATTTAAAAGTCCTTCTACAAACTTGAACTACAGCGGCCTCCACTGGCAGCTGACTGGGGATCTTACATAAATACATAACGCCGATACATGTATTCTGTTACTCCCCTACACTGAACACAGGAGGGTTTGCTTGCTTCTCCTTTTGATTCTCTCCTAAGCATACACGGTTCTAGACGAGGGCCAGCGTGGGCCAGGGCCCCTGTAGAATTGCTCCTGGCATGTTATGGCCCTGGCACTGAACAGCCAATGATTTAAATATTATTTTTTTGCACGACATGCACTGGCTCGAAGAACAGAACTAACGCTACCTCTGTCCCTCTGGTAATTTTGGCAATGCTCCTTAAAACAGATCACCTGGGGATTTTTCACCCCTTGTTCTTCCGAGTCTCGCAGAAAACAGAAAACAAACTGTACTTCCCTTTCACTTGTTTATTTTTAACAATTTTTATATCCCTAGCTGACTGTGTAAATGCTTTCAGCATAGTCTGATTCCTTGTATAAAGACATATTTCACTCTGTAACCATCTTAAAATCTGCTAACAAACACAGCAGGGGGGTTGTGCTTGTCTGGTGCCTGCTGTCAAACATTTGAGAATATGTTCCCAGCACATGGAAAACAAGAAGAAATACAACGTCAGTGAGTCATCAACACTTATTGTCTCTTTACAGTCTCACTCTTTGTAGCACCAGAGAAAAGACCACGTCTCACTGTATTCACTCGATGTTTCATCTCCTCTGAAGGTTGTTGTAATATTCTTATGACCGGCACGACTCCTCTACCGGTTAACCCCGTGTCCGGCTGGTATCTTTTAGCCATTGATTCATGAAAAATGAAATTACATCTGAGCGAACATTTGTAAAACGGGTGCAGGGCAGCAGGCAGAACTAATGAGGCCGAACACTTCGCGGCTCAATTCGCCTCCATTCTGTTACATTGTATTGAGCAGAAAAAGCAATAAGAAGCTACACAGAGATTATACTGAATGCATTACTGCTGAGCACCTGCCTTTTAAGGCTTAAGGCCATACAGAAGATTTTACAATGGATTTATCTACAGCCAGTGACTAAGAAGTTGACTTTAGTCTTCCTTATTCACACATACTCAATATCTGTTGTGTAACAGTCATAAAAGGTTTATGGCCTGTGGGCCGTCTGTATGAGAGGCTTTCTCTTTGAATGAATACACGGTCGAGAAACGGACATTCGGCATGAAATTCCCACATTTCGTTCTGGGTTCAAGAGGATTTGAGGTGTAGTGGGGTGTGTGACTTTGTGTCCGTGGATGTACGAATGTATGGGAGTGGGTACAGGTGTATGAGGTTGGTTGTTTGCTCCTGGAAAGCCTAATGACAGCTCGTGCCTGGGCCTCCCTCTTGGCGTGTGCTGTGATGTGTGTGTCAGGTAGGCCATGCCAGCCTGGTCAGTTTAAGTGCCTGGGTGGAGAGTGTGTGTCTGAAAGTTATGTGTGTGACTTCAGTGAAGACTGTGAGGACGGCAGCGATGAGAGAAACTGTAAGTATGTGAGCAAAACTCTTTACGCATGTCACTATGTGCATTATTTTGCTAGGATTTGCAATATGTTCTTATTGGCTGTTAAAACCTTATCACTATGTACTATATCTTACCATGTGCAATACTTATGTCAATATTACTTGTGTACTACTGATCTACATGCAATCATGTACTCCTAACTGCCAACTGTATCTATAGTATTAATACCCAGCATTTGCTTATATAGTGCAGTGTATTTCATATTTCTCCTTATAATGAGTTTTTAAAAGGTTTATTTAGCTTTTATATTTTCTATAGCTCTTGTCCCTGTGTCTGTATGTCTTTGCTGTCATAACATAAGCAATTTCTTCTGGGATCAGTAATGTTTTTTTCCGTTTCTGATATGCTGTGGCCTTGTGATCTGTTTGCTTAAATTAGGGCTGTAAAACAAGAGCCATGATTCAGCGTCAGCAACTTGATCACAAATTCTAAAAATATTCAGCATAAAACTGTATGATGTTAAAGAATCATTATCCAGTCCTTGGATTTGCTTCTGCTCTATTATCTGGGAAATACACACTTTAGTATGGACTAAGCACATTCCTGGTGTAATGAGGGGGCAAAATCTTCATGCTCCCTTAGGTTTGTACATTGTAGCTTCTTTATAACATTAAAAATAGCTTGTTTTTAAGAGTAGTGTTGTCACAAACTGGTGTACATCACACCATAACATCACCAATGGGTATGTCTGGGTGTCACCTGACTTCACACTGTGAAATACGGCTCCTGTCTAGAATAAATGCCCAGTGGTACACCAGCTTAGAACAATATGCAACAACATTGAGCATGGAAATACACCATACTGTATAAACTGAAGAAGGAAGGCAATGTCAGGGTGGTAATAGCCTAGTGGGTAAAACACTTGCCTGTGAACCAGATGACCAGTGTTGCAGGTTCTAACCTCCACTTTCTAGCATTGTGTCCCTGGGCAAGACACATAACCCTCAGCTGCTCCAGGGACACTGTCCCTGTAACTAGTTGCTCTGGATAAGAGTGTCAACCAAATGCCCCCCTTTGAACTGGATTAAACAGTGTTGGTGGGGGTCCCAAATGGCACCACTGTGGCCGTATCATCGGGAGAACGCAAGTTTGATCCTTGGTGGAGATGCAGCCATTCATGACTGGAAGGCTAAGAAAACACAACTGGCTTCACCCTCTCTGAGTGGGTAGGATACGCCCCATCCTCATCACTCACTTAGCTAGATGCTAGTCAGCATGGGCGTCTGTTAGCTCATGTAACAGTAATTGTTCTACCTGAAGCACATTACACTGTCTAATGACATTGAGTTAGCAGAGATTTGAAAATATGTAATGGAGCTACATGTGGCTTGAAGGAAGCAAGTGCATTGTGTGATGAGGGGGGGTCTAGCTGGAGAGCAGAATTGGAGATGCCTAATTTGGGCAGGGATAAAAAACTGTGGGAGTGACCTCATCTCCTATTAAACCTGTCAAATCGGAGGTATGTGGCTAAATTAGCTGTCTAAGTCTGTCCAGCCTTGTAAACTCATTAGATTTGGTGTTATGAATTACACTCAACCCTGGAATCAGCTGACATGCTTAGCTCAAAAGCCTGTAAGACAGAACCCCTTGAGTCAAGGGGATGAGGATAGTGTGCTCATGTGCGTTTTGATACATGATTATGTGATGGTAATGCTCTGGCACACTGCTGTAGCGCTTCTCAGACTTTATGTTTTCACTCAGGTTATCAGGGTAGTAGTATATATTTCACTTATCATGTCAGAGCTTGGAAAACTGAAATTCCCAGAGGAAATTGCTTATGTAATGACTACAAGAGACAAAAGGCACAGAGACTAGAACAATATGAAGTGAAAGAGATCATTCAGTCATACATGAACACACCACAGCACACAGTGTGAACAGCACCAAATTCACCCTCTGCATTTAACTCATTCACCAAGTGAAGCAGGGGGCAGCTACGAACACAGCGCCCAGGGAGCAGTGTGTGGGGACGGTCCCTTGCCCAGGGTGCCTCAGAGGTGCCCAGCGATCTTGGGAATCGAACCTGGACTTTCTGATCACAGGGCAAATGCCCTAACCACTTGGCTAGTCTAAATAAAATCTAAATTAAAAAAATTGTAGAAAATAAAAAAAAACTCAATGTAGATTCCCTATGTTACATACATAAATGCTTGGTATAAATGCTATGTACAAGTAACACAGTTAAGTGAAAAACTACAGAAACAAATGGTAGTTAGGAAATGGTATCAATTATTGCATTTTTGCTTTGGATTTTTTTTATTATTTTACAAAACTGTCTGATCAAAAGTACTGATGGTGTGCAAAACGTTTGCAGTGTTTTCCAAAATACTGTACAGATGCATCTCAACATATTCATAGTGTCCTGCGTTAGCTCAATAGTGGCAACATGCTTTTAAATGAGCTACAATATGTAAACAGAGTGGTTTATGGCACTGCTCGTAAAGCTCCCATCATCAGGCAGGCTTAGAGATGACATACAGCAGCGGCTTTATTGCTGCATCTGTAGCCCATATCTCAATGGTATCCTTTAGAAAATGAAACATTGCTGATATTATGTTTACTCCAGCTCTGTCTCAGGGCCGTGAGTTGAACAGGGTGCTGATAAAGACTCGCTGTCTGTTTCTGAATGCATCAGTGGTTTTGATGTCTTGCTGTTAGATGTTAAAATCCGTTCAAAGAGGGATATTTTCAGTTTGTTTGCACTCTTGACATGAAATACTGAATAAAATGTGAAAATAATACGCTTGTCTAAAGCAAAGGAAACAGACTCTTTCATGGAGATCAGAAAGCGTTATCTTTGCATGTGTTTTGTCTTTTCAGTTTGTAGTTGGTGTTTTGTTCTATAGCACTGAAAATGGGAAAATCTCAGGCTTGCTTGTCATGCTCAAACACAAGTAATGCAACTCAACTTACTGCATCTGTATTAACTAGTGCATACAGGACTCTCACAATCACATTAAAAGTGTGAATCCAGGACAATTTACGTTCTCTGTGGATTACACACTTAGTAGGGGTGTAAGGGTACATGTATTCGTACCGAACTGTCACAGTACATGACGGTTCGGTACGGTTCGGTACGTATCGAACCGTGACCCCAAAACCGAGGTACGTACCAAACTGTGACACCTGAGTACCGTTACACCCCTAACACTTAGTGATTACAATTAGGTGCTCATTGAAAAGTCATGTTTAGTCTGAACATTCTCCACAAGGGTTGAGCTACTCAGTTTGCTAACATCGATGAAAAGGAGGACACCAACACAAGCAGGATCCCATTAAAAACAAACATGAATCTAAAATTACAAACAGATGCAGTTGAAGTGAAATTACATTTTTGCAGTTATAAATTGGTTGTATATGATAAATCATAGTTTAATTGTCAAAATAATCACTAGCTGGTGGCCTAATGGTTAGGAAATTGGCCCTGTGATCAGAAGGTTGTGGGTTTGAATCCCAACACTGCAATTGGCACCTCTGAGGTACCCTTGAACAACATACTGTCCCCACACACTGCTCCCCCGGTTCTGTGTTCCTGGCTGCCCACTGCTTCACTTGGTGAATGAGTTAAATACAGAGAAAGAATTTAGTTCCATTCACACTGTGGTGTGTTCACATATGACAAGTGGTTACTTACACACACATATATATGTTAGTGTCATTTACATCTCTACTTTGCTAAAGGTGCCTATTTTGAGAGGTGTGACTTTGAAGATGGACTTTGTGACCTGCAAATAACACACTCAAATCACAACTGGACTAGAGGCTCATATCTGAGAGATCCTGGACCTGCATTAGACCACAAGGGCAATCCAGCAGGTACATCGACTCTACAAATTACATGAACATTTAAAGATTCTTATGCCTATTGGAATAATTTATGCCACAAAAATGATTTGAGATTATCATTAGACTCTTTGCCTCTTTTACTCCCTGCTCTGCTCATTGTGAGGAATTCCAACACACCCACTTCAGCACAATAAGCTGTTAATAAACTGATTAGTTGTTAAAATGTGTACAGCTGGGGACTCTCCAGGATCAAGGTTGAGGACCACTGACATTTTTAGTGGTAGTGGTCACTTTATGCAATGCTGTGTTGCCTACTTTTACCTTTCTAATCCCACAATGGGGAAATTCCTTAGAAACAGCAGCAGTAGTGAGAAAGACAGTTTAACAGGACCCACAGGATCAAAAGTAACGATATAAGAACAAAGAAAGATCAATATAAAACAATAAACAATTTCTCGCTGTATAAATATGAGTAAAGATATGGGTAAACAGCATATACACAGTGCAAGTTAAGTGGATGAACAGGGAAGGGGATAATCAGAAGAATTGCACATGGTCAAAAATACTGCACAACAGCAGAACAAGCAATATAATATATTGTAATATGCATTAACACAATAATGATGCATCAAACACTATAATGAAGGTATATGTGTTGCACTTTCTCCTCTCAGGGCACTACCTGTACATTCGCTCTGAAAATGGAGAGGCGGTTCGTGCCGAAATAGCAAGTCCATTCTTTCTGCCTTCAGAGTTCTGCAGGGTAATGAGAATCATGCTCATGTCATTCAACTTTTATGTGCTATTGGTCACAGTCCTGGCTTTGAGAGTATCAGATTTTTGAATGCAAGCGAATATACATACAGAAAAGTGAAAAAAAAATTAATAATTTGATTCAAATGTGGATCTCTGTTCTACATGACTCAGATAATGATATGGGCCCTTAATGGAATAAGAACCTGAAATCCTTTTTGGATGTTCTTAATTCAAACGTGTATTATTTATTACATTAACAGAATTATGGCCAAAGACCAGTCAAATAAAAGACTGTATAGTTCTTATACATTTTATTAAAGGAAAAGTGAAGTAAAAGTCCTGTACTGAGATGTTTTCTAGTACTTTTGTTATATTCCCTTGTTCTGATCATTAAATGGTTTTAAGCTCTCAATCATTTTTCATTTAAGTGCCCATATCATCACTGTTGATTGCTTTAGTTGATTTTATTAGTTAGAACCAACATCCACATTTAATGAATTTTCAATAGAAGAAATAAAGGAACTTTTTAAAATAAAAATAATACTTAAAAAATAAATACATAGTATATAAATTGTCATAAGTTGCAACATTCTAATGGGACAAAGAAAGGTTGGACTGATTTTGATACATAAGCACACACAAACATCAGAACTGGGGCCTTTTGAGGAATGCATGCCCTCCTGGCATCTTTGTTGCAGATTTAAATCATCGGAGGTTTTCAGTTAAGTGATGTAAATTTGACTCAAATGAAATATTTTCGCATTAAAACCAATGATTTGCATATTCATGCCAGTTAAACAGGACAGCCAAGAAGATTCTCCAAGATTGAGGCCCATGAAAAGTACATTTTCATTTATTTCTTGGCAGTGCCTCACAGTAATCACTGTGTCAGCTTTAGCCAAGTCTGGACCTGAATAACAGTCTGAATCGAGATTCTCCATTAAAAGGAAAGTTAGCGTAATGCCTGTAAAGGAAACTGACCCTGTATGCTTTAACTGCATAGGTATTAATTAAAAGTACATGTGGCGTGTACTGTGATAGGAATACATGACTGAGCATTTCAGCAAATCCAATTCTTGACCTTTTTTGAACTTTTGTGTAAATTTTGAGGAACGTTTGATCATGAGATAAAGCACATAGTCTACGGCATTTTACAGGGCTCAAACTAAAGCAGGTCTATTGCTTAAGGTTAACGGCACGGTTATAATCTTTGTCTTCTCCCTATTCTCCACAGATGACATTTTTCCATCAAATTGGGCAGCTGGGTGGTGAGCTGCAGGTTCTGACTGAAACTATTCCTTCAGGAGAGCAAATCTGGATTGAGACCAAACAAAAGTCAAGGCCACTCACAAATCCCTGGATACGATCATCAGTTACATTCGAACACAGTCAGGAGTTTCGGGTATGCATGTATTTGGGATTGGTGTGTATCTGTGCTTTCAAATACACTCTTTTGCCAAAAGTATTCACTCACCCCTCAAAATAATTAAATTCTGGTTTTCCAATTACTTCCATGGTCACAGGTGTATAGCCTCAAGCACCTAGGCATGCAGACCACTTCTACAAACATGGGTCGCTCTCAGGAGCACAGTGAATTCCAGTGTGGTACCGTGATAGGATGCCACCTGTGCAACAGGCCTATCGTAAAATTTTCTCACTACTAAATATTTCACAGTCAACTGTCAGTGGTATTACAGCAAAGTGGAAGCGACTGGGAATGACGCAAAGTGGTGCCACGTAAATTGACGGAGCATGGTCAGTGGATGCTGAGGCGCACAGTGCACAGAGGTTTCTGCAGAGTCAATCGTTGCAGGCCTCCAAACTTCATGTGACCTTCAGCACAGGGAACTTCATGGAATGGGCTTCCATGGCTGAGCAGCTGCATGCAAGCCATACATCAGCAAGTGCAATGCAAAGCATCGGATGCAGTGGGTGTAAATAACGCTGCCACTGGACTCTAGAGCAGTGGAGACACATTCTCTGGAGTGATGAATCTTGCTTCTGATGTCTCCTTGGCAGTTGCCAGGAGAACGGTACTTGTCTGACTGCATTGTGCCAAGTGTGAAGTTTGTTGGAGGGGGGATTATGGTGTGGGGTGGTGTTTCAGAAGCTGGGCTCAGCCTCTTAGTTCCAGTGAAAGGAACTCTAAATGCTTCAGCATGCCAAGAGATTTTGGACAATTTCATGCTCCCAACTTTGTGGAAGCAGTCTGGGGAGTTTGGGGATGGCCCCTTCCTGTTCCAACAAGACTGTGCACCAGTACATAAAGCAAGGTCCATAAAGACATGGATGAGTGAGTTTGGTGTTTAAGAAATTGACTGGCCTGCACAGAGTCCTGTCCTCAACCCGACAGAACACCTTTAGGATGAATTAGAGCGGAGACTGTGAGCCAGGCCTTCTTGTCCAACATCAGTGTCTGACCTCACAAATGTGCTTCTGAAAGAATGGGCAAAAATGACCATAAACACACTCCTAAACCTTGTGGACAGCTTGCCCAGGAGAAGCTGTTATAGCTGCAAAGGGTGGCCCGACATCATATTAAACCTATGGATTAAGAATGGAATGCTACTTAAGCTCATAAGGCAGATGAGCGATTACTTTTGGCAATATAGTGTATCTATGATAAATGGACATTGTAATGGTACATTGTACTCCAGGCAGCATGTGGAGCGCAGGAGTTCTGTTTTCATTTATTATTCAATGTCCCTCTGATCTACTTTCCATGTACCTTTAAATCCATGCTAATGAGTCCTTTGCTGAATATAAGCAGCAGGTAGAAGGTGCTGTATTGCTATATTTGCATCCAAATTACAGCCTTTAATGAAACTTTCTCATAACAACGTCCACAAGAATATTTACTACAGTCTGAAAGAGAAAAAACAGAAGGAAAGGAAACACAGATGTTCCTCTCTTAGTCAATGGTCAATCTCCAGGACTGGACACAATCCAGTGCTCATTCATGTCTTATTGTCTTCCACTTCACCTTCTGTTCTTCCCGTTTTCTCACATCTGTTCCAATACGACTAGCCATATCATTTTTAAAGCATGTGCTACAGTCAGGGGAAGACACTCTTGTTTTTATTTAATATAACTCCAGTGTACTTATCCACTTCAAATTTACACATTTTGATTTTGTACTCACATCTCTGAACCAAAATGTGTGTATTTATGATGTACACTACCAGTCAAAAGTTTGGACACACCTCATGCAACGATTTCCTTTGATTTTGTTATTGGCTACATTGCAGATTAATATTGAAAACATCCCCTATTGGACTGAGGACAGCTGTGCACACTCTTGGCATTTTGTCAGTCAGATTCATGAGGAACCGACCTGGAATGGTATTTAATTAACAGCTGTTCTTCATCAAGAGTTCATTAGTGGAGTTAGTGGACCATCAGTTGTGATTGTAGGGTTGGTATACAGTTAGTAATGGCAAGAACCACTTGTCTAAGTAAAAAGAAACAACAGTCCACCATTACCTTATTGCAAAACATATTCTGGTTTGTTCAAATCGTTTTTTGTTTAATGCATAATTCCATGTGTTCCTTCATCATTTTGTTTGTTTTCAATGTTATTCTACAATGTAGATAATAATACAAACAAAGGAAAAACATTGAATGAGAACATGTGTCCAAACTTTTGACTGGTAGTGTAGGTAAAATTATAGTTATTGTTATTTTGATTAATTATGTGTTCCAATATGCTTTTCTGATCATGGATCTTTGGATCTTATGGATCTTTATGGTTTATGGAGCACTTAGATATGTGTCATATAATGGATTTTGGAAAGGTTTTCACACTGTTTAACTGTGGCACCACTGATCCCTTCTGTCCATTATAACATAGGATAAAAAAAAGTGTGGTTGACCTCAAAAATATCCATGTAAGAGTTAAAAAATAAAAGTAAATCAGGATCTACATGTTACTGCTGAAAAATTACAGGGGTCTTGTGCAAATTACACCTGGTGTCATCATAAAGGACATTGCTATTGACTGAGAAGACTTCATGCAACAATTACAACACGTGGTAAAGATGAAAGAGCTTCATAAATGTCTAAGGGGGACCGTTATTAATCAAAAGCTACACAGCTCTAGCAAAGTACAATTAGTTTGACAGCAAGTGGAAAGTTTCTGACAAATTGACCTAAACACCTGAAAAAAGCAGAGGACAATAAACAATGAACTGCACTGCAATCACTCACAAATTCAACACCCCACACAAAACAGCCCTGCTAAAAATAAAAGAGACGTGTATGTTTCATTATTTCATTTGCAGATATATATTTAGTCAAATCAATACTGTTTTGGAACATTTTTTTGTCAGTCGAGACAAAAATAAAACCCAATAATTAAACTCAACTCTTCTGTAGCTGTAATTGGCAGCAATGGTTTTGCAACAAAGTACTAGTTTAATTGTTATCTAAAAAACATTTGTTCCTATCTATAGCGATCTATTAGGGGTGTAACGGTACACAGATGTCATGGTTTGGTACGTACCTCGGTTTTGGGGTCACGGTTCGGTAGGGTTCACGATACAGCAACGTACAGCAACAAAAAGTTCTAAAGAATGAGGCTTGGTTTGTTTTCGTTTATTTTAAATAAACAGCAGTATATTAAACAGTAAACACACACTTGCTTATATTTTTATGTATGTGTAAGGCAGCAGAAGTGTGTTACACCAGTAGGTGGCACTATTGCACCACACTACGACCCAGGTTTATGATTTACTTGCTCTTTTTGGTCCCTCTGTGATTC
>JBBPDB010004186.1:0-13493 GCA_037974465.1 Brachypetersius altus | reverse complement strand
GTTAAACTGTCACACACACACACACACACATACACACATACACACACACACACACACACGCACACACACACACACACACACATGCACGCACTTCGTCTGCCAACAAGGTCCATGTGAACGCAGCAGCCTACACAAACCACCTAGTCACAACATGAACCCCCACCTTCTGCTTGGAGTTTATATAAATACCTTGTTTGGCATCATATGTACACTTAAAACTCACAACTGTTGATAATAAAAACTGATAAATAATGAACCAACATTATAAACAACAAAACCTTTCCCCCCCGAACACTACTGGACATTGTTGTTGCTTCTTAACAAAGCTTGAATGTCTTCCTTGTCTTGACATTTTAAGATGCGTTCTGCATTGCAAATGCCAAACCACTAACAGTGATCTGACACTTGATAAATTAAACCTGAAACCTGCTTAAAATGGTGCACTGTTGGGCAAATGAGCATTAAAATAAATCTTTTTCACTTTCAGTCCCTCCCAGAAGCAAAGTAGCACGTGGAATGAGGACAGGAAAGGAAATATATGTTATACGAGATCTATGACGCCCTGTGACCAGACAGTCCAGGTTAGATTCCTAAGACCGCTAGGCACCTCTGAGGTACCCTGAGCAAGGTACCGCCCCCCCCCCCACCAGGCGCTGTGTTCGTAGCTGCCCCTGCTTCACTTGATGAATGGGTTAAATGCAGAGGAAGAATTAGTGCTGTTCCCACTGTGTGTTCACATATGACAAATGGTCACTTCACTTTCACTTATTTTTAACTGATCTTCTTTAACAGGTCTTCTTTAATACCTCTGTCATGACTGATGCTTTAGTTTAGAACACAGTGGGGCAAGGACTGGATCATCATGAACCCCACCCTGAAAGTACACATTCGAATGTTTGAATACAGAAATAAATATTTGTAAACGTTGCAGCTAGTACAAAGTGATAAAATATAAAATATGGTTCCCATAAATGCCTCATGTGTGTCTTTGCTAAATGATCAAAGATAGCATCTTTATTTAAAACATCAGAGGAAGAGGGGTACACAATAACAGAACTGCAGCTTTGACATCAAGCACATCTCTCTCACAGACAGACTAAACAGATAAAGAGCAGCAGAACCGGTGTTTTAGTCAGTGATGCTGGTAAACTGAGGTGGCACGACGCCACTTTTTCAAGTCAAATACTGCAACCAATCCGGTATCGTCTTTCCCCTCCTTATTAATTATACATCTGTGTGGGTGTACTTTATATCTGATAGTTATAAAAACACCCATAGTGCACAAATCCTGGTGATACATGACTGAATCTCCAGTATTCTTTGTTTGACAGATGATACATAGTTTGGGTGCAGGTGTCTTATTTTGATTCCTACATAGTGCACTGTGTAGGGAGTAGGGAGCCACTTAAGACACAGCATTCCTGCTCATCACTTCTCTCTTAGCAACATGCTGCTCAAAGTTTAGTTATGCGATGCAGACCGACCTGTTATCCACCCCCGAGATTTTGGCCCCTATCGCATCTATACTCATACTGAGTTTCAGCGTGCTGCCCCTAGTAGCAAGTTTTGTGGTCAAATAATTGGTCAAGCTACTCACTCAGAGCTTGTGAATACCGATCATGCCACCACTGCACCAGACACCAGGGTGTGTGTTTTACTATGACAGAGCTGAAAGCAGTCCTCCTTCAACATAAACACTGTAGGTGCAAACAAATTTCGCTACTTTAAGGTGCACATTGCTGATTCTGGTGAGCACACACAGCTTGTATAATCTGTATTGACCAACGGAAAAGGATGCTCTGAAGCAGCTGCACAAAAAGATGCCTTTCAAGTGGGAGCACTTTGGAATTCACGAGTACAAACTGGAGTCCATCAATTTTCTGCTTCATTTGTTAGCCTCCTTTATCCTGTTCCTCACTGGCCAGGGCCTCCACAGAACCAACAGTAAGCAGGTGAGCAGGTACTGCAGTAGTCCCTCGCTTTTCCCAGGGGTTATGTTCCAAGAGCCCCCGTGTATAGTGAAAAACATATTGTTGAGTTTTGGTAAAAAAAATGTCTAAAATTTATCGTCTAAAAGTATAGTTTTTTATAGTGTAAACCCTAAATCTGCTCCCAGATCTGCTCCCAGAACACTTTAATTCTGTGTTAAACTTAGTTTAATGCATTACCCTTAAAGAAAATGTAAAGGAAAATAAATAATCAGAATCAGAAAAATGTATTGCTTAAAAAACATTAGCATTACCAGCACTAGCAGTGTGCAAAGATTTCTACACAAAAGAAAGGTTGAAATAACTCTCTCCACCCACATATTTAGACAGAGCACAGCTTACTAACACTAAATAAACTGAGATAACTGTTGAAAATGTGGGGATAAAAGTTTAAAACACTAAAATACAAGGACAAGATACGAAGCAGTCATGCTACATGCTGCAGCAGCTGCTTCTTCTTCTTTTTATGGCAGTTGACAACTTTTCAGTGTATCACTGCCACCGCTGGACTGGTGGAGGAAAAACAGTTCAGTTCTCAGAAAAATCTAGTGCTGATCCGCATAAAACTGAGGGATTACTTTATTTGGATGGTCACGCACACATAGTCAAAAAGTAACTGACAACCTGAAATTACACTATCTGTATCCAGTATTAAATACATTAAATCAAGATGTTTAACTAAAAAGGTTTGCAGATTTATACGTTATCTATCGCTTCGTAATATAAAAGCAAGCTGGCCAAATACTCAATACTCCTAGAGTATTGAGTCCTAGAGACTCAAGAATTCCTCAACCACAGAAATTAGGGTACGAATGTGAAGCTTTGGATCTAGTCTCCACAGAAAAGGTCTCAATTTAAGTGCTAACACTGTTTACCATCACTGTACTGTGCCTTGGCTGCATTGTGAAGTCTAACATCTGACTGCATTTTAACAGCCATCTTCTATTTTCCATTGTCAGGGCTAATACAGGTGATGTATCTCATGAACTCAAATAAAGTCATATTCGGCAAGATGTTACATGAGACACCACCAGAGTGATTCCTGTTTCACCATTTATCATGACTTAGCTGCATGTTCAGTGATAGTACATGTATTACATGTATATATATGTATACATGTATATATATTTCTTTTGCTTAAAGTCCTCAAAATGGACTGAAACGAGTTTATTGAACATGTGCACTTCAGTGCTTTAGCTGTCACTTTTGCATAGTCGTTATTTTATGTAAAATATACTTTTAGGCATGACTTGATATGATGGAAATGATGTGAGAGGATGACACGCCTCCATTTCCATATCAATGTGTCTACGGTTGAATTAAAAGTCTAGATTTATATCCAGATCATGATTTTCAATATACATACTGTATAAAATTTGGATGGTATTACAACCTTGATTATTTCTGTATATAATAGTCGGTGGCGCAGGGGTTAGCACTGTTGCCTCACAGCGAGAAGGTCCTGGGTTCGACACCCGGGTTGGGGGCAGGGTCTTTCCCGTGACCGCGTGGGTTTCCTCCGAGGACTTCGGTTTCCTCCCACAGCCAAAAACATGCGTGCTTTGGGGAATAGTTGAATTGATCACTCTAAATTGCCTGTAGGTGTGAATGTGAGCGTGAATTGTTGTCTGTCCCTATATGTGGCCCTGCGACATGCTGGCGACTGTCCGGGGTGTACCCCGCCTTCACCCATTGCAGCTGGGACAGGCTCCAGCCCCAGACCCTGAAAGCAGGAATAAGGGGTAGATAATGGATGGATGGATAATAGTCTAATTTCCAGTTTTACAAAGACCAAAGCAGTAGTGTGACCGCAATGAAACATGCTGACCCCGAAGTCCTGCAGTGGCATCTAGTGGCCGAAATGTGGTCCCATTATTTTGTGGAACTGAAGCTTTTAGCTTTTCTGTGGGAATAAATCACACTGCTACTGGGAATTCCCACTGAAAGTGCTGTATAGTTTAGGATAAGGCTCTGAGTGCCGGAAACTGACCCTCAGTTTTTTCTCAGGGTTCTGAATATCTGATAAGCGAATGTATAGTCATTCAGTTGTAGGTCCTGTGAAATGACAGACGTTATCAGCCATACATCACTAAACACGGAACAAACAAACAAAGCAGAAACAGTGATGCAACAGGAAACAACACTCAAATCTAATGAGGCAGATTACTTTAATCGAACCTCAGTTTTATGACCCTGGGTCACAGATAGGAGCTATTCTTATCATTAGTTTCGTATTTGGTTCTTCTCAAATAGCAACAAAACATGTTCCTGTCCTTAAACAACAGAAGAATTGAAATCAAGAAATAGCAGAAGTAGGAGAGTTTGAGCAAGCGTCACGTCTCTCGGTTCACGCCCCCACACACTGGGAAAGGAAACTATCAGCAGTGATAAACGAGTGAGTTTAACAGGGAGCAACAGAAAGGAGAGAGTTGAGCCAAAAAAAAAAAAGAGAAATACTTGAGAGGACAGAAGCCCAAATGGAGAGACCCTGAGGGTTTATGAACGAATGAGGAAGAGTGAGTGAGGAAGGCAAGTCTACACTTGGAAGCCTCGGGCCATTCAGCTCTGACAGTTCTGGTGGAGATCACATGGGCTGATGTCACCTTTCACTGCCTTTTCCCTCCAACCGTTAGAAAAGAGGAGATGCACGTCTACATCACCACAAGAGAGGTAAGAGATCGTCTTTCTTTCTTAAACAGTTCAAATAGTTTACGCCAGTGAAACAGTGGAACTGAAACTTGTGGGGAAGACAAGTGCCGGCAGTTCGGGGCTTCTGGCCAAGCCTTGCTCCAAAAACTAAAGAATTCAAAATATTTCGGCACTGCTGAGCGGTGTGAGGTACTGCGGGGGATAATGAGCCCAGCATGCTGCCGTTGTCCAGGAAACTGGTAAGATGTGGGGGCAACAACCTCCTTATTACTTCTAGAGTAAGATAAGTTAAAAAGAACCCCCCCCCTGTCTTTGTGGGCAGAGATTAGGGGCAATGCTCTGAATTTCTTTTTATCCTAGAATGTGATAACTGGTCAGACTTATCAGGACGTGTAAACAGTACAGCACACTCCACAATAAACAGTGAGATGCTTTAGTCGTGTTGTGTTCATGAGGCCTTTTGGCCAAATAATCATTCATTAAAAGTAATTTCGACCTTTAAAACTGCTTAGACATGAATTCCTCTTGCTCTCTAGCCGAAGCTCTGTGAGATGACTCAAAGCCTGCCACGTTAAAGTGAATTTCCAGTCCTGCTCTTATAGCTTATCACATGATGGTGGAAACTACAATTGGTTACCCAGATCTGCAAGTGAAAAAACCCCCCTCACAATCATACATCATATTCCACGGCAAAAAACAAGTACAATGTAAGAACAGGCAGTCGAAGCACGAACGGAAAGAGCAGTGATTCATTTGATGAGTGCATGTGTCAGAGTCCCCCAGCAAAGATGTGCACATTCAAATACAGGGAGTTCCCACAGACAAATCTTAATATAATCAATTATAGACAAAAGTCACATACCAAAGGTGTAGGTGCGAATTTGCAGATAAAACCATATTTCAGCACTCTGAGATGTAGGGGAGAGAGCGATCTGACAGCCTTGTTGCTTCATTCTGAACCTTTGGGTCAGGGGAGAAAAGGGCCAAACCAAAAGATTACAGTTTTCTTTAGCTCAGCTCCTTGGAGTTCACTCAAAACATCCTCTCTGGCTCCTCTTTCCCCCATATACTATCTGCTCTGAGCAAGCTCAATTCTCCTGGGCCTCCTCCATCAGGAGGACCGTCTCCCAAAGCCTTCGTCTCTCCCGGGACACTCGCCTCCTTTGCCTAAATCAAACATCACCTCTGGATTAAGGGCAAAGGGGCTGAATGGAAAGTTACATTCAATACAATTTAACAGAAAGGGTGCGTCCAGAGTTTGAACTGGAGGAAGAAGTTTACAAGCTGACTACAGTGTGAGCACAAGCAGGAGAATTCCAAGATAATCTACAGTGACGAGGCTTATCTCCACATTCTAGTACATTTTCTTGGGCTTGTGTTGATGTGTCACTCCACCATAGTGTAAAGTGAATCACTAAAAGGCAAACGAACAGATATTGAAGTTATTTATGTTATGTCAGCTGAAGCAATGACCACAAAATGTGCACAGAATGTCTTTTATTCCTGTCTCGGCTCTGTATACATTTACTTTGTAGCACTGGCCCCAGGAACGGCCAGTGCACATTGGCTGGGACCATCAAACACACACCCAGAGACACACTCATACAGTCAAGCCCGATATTATTCATACCCCTTAGCTACTTTTATTCTACCAGCAAGTTTCTTCTTGGTTGGAAACGACACAGGCGTCTCCCAGAAGAGGATAAGACGATGTACAGAAGGACAACAAGGAAACCATAAAGTAACACATATGTAATTTTAATAAAAAGAGGAAAAAGAGAAGATTGAAAACTTCCAAAGTGGATGAGTTGGTGAATTTGCTGGTATGTGCAACAAGACTATGCAGGCTGCACAAAAATAATAATCATACCTACCTGCCACTATAACAGTTATAAATAAATGGCAATACTAAGCCAACGTGTGCGGGAAGCATGGCTGCGGGAAGCTTGGCAAAACTCGCAAGGCTTGCTTTGTAAGGGCTGAGGATGCCTTCATTACATTTAAACTGCAATCACATATTTGCTGTGGATTCATTCGAGTAAAATTAGCATAAAAATTCAGTGTTGTGGTCTAACGATTACATTACACTGAAGTTTTGTTATAAAACAAAACAAACAGTCCACCACACTTTGGAAAATATGGCCTTTAATGCAATCACCTGTTTGAAAGAGACCAACTGTCTCCACTCTGAATGAAAAGTGTTATTTCAGGTTTTTATATTCTCCAGTGCCTCTATAGGTGTGTAAATGATCTACGTTTCAAAAATGCCTTGCAAAGGTAAAAGTGACACTGGAACTATTTCAGTGCAAACTAGATAACGAGATAAAGAATGAATTTATAGTAATGCTGAGGAAATGTTGTGGCTGACCTTGAGCAGCTAAATAAAGCAAACAAAAACTTTAGCATTATTTAGTTTTGAATAGAGCACTGAGAGAAATAGTGCCACAGAGTAGTGCCTCTATTGTTACCATTGCACAACAATCTTATCTGCTGTGATCATCTGCACTGCTGCCTTATTTGTTTGTCTTATTTTGTTTGTTTATAGAACATCTATTGTAAATTCAATTAAAACGTTGTAATCTAGATTACACGTTTTAGTCCTAACTAGATTACAACATGTATGTGACAATACCCAGCATTTGCAATCTCATAACAAGCAGTCCCCCGCCCCCCCCCCCACTGTAGAAGGATCAGACTTTCGCACAGACAAGCCACGGTTCCATCCATCATGGTAGTGCAGTCCAGTGAGGGCAGAGTGATGGGAATGTTTTTAGACCCTCAGGAATATCTAAACAGCCTGGGATGTCTGAACGTGGTTTCTGCACTTTACAGTTAAACAGGCACTTCTAGAACAGTAATGCACCATAACACAAGATATGTGACAGAATGTTTCCAGGTTTATTATTGGGGATACAAAGTCTCACTGTACAGTGTTCAGTCATCTAACCTTGCAGCAACTTAGTGTACATCTGTTCTGAATGGTCCAGTATTTCCTCAAACTGCATCCAGCAATTTATAGAATCCATGACCAGGCAAATTCAAGCTATTCTCAAAGCCACTGCACCCGAACAACCTGTGGGAAACCTGTGTCTATACGCAATCTATTTTGAAAAGCACCAGACCCAAGGATGGCTTCATGCCTCGTGTTCATAGGATTGATCAGTGTTGGGCAGTAACGTGTTAATTAGTAACGCGTTACTGTAATTAGATTTTGTTTTTAGTAATGTAGTAATTTAATGCGTTATAATTTAAAAATTGATAAATAGATTACCATTACAATTTTAAGTAACTTTACGTTACCGCTGCATTTCCAATAAAATCAAGTGCTTTAACATCTATATTGTAAAAACTCACAGTAAGCTGTCGGCGGCTGGCAGACGTCTGTCTGACAGTCTCACGCGTGACGCCGGCTCCAACAAAACCACCAAGAGCCTGGAGAGAGAAGAACACCTTCAGTAGCTGAAATACAGCCATTACTGTACATTCATCTGAGTTACAGGCAGGAACAGCACTGTGTGGGTCGCAGGTTTATAACACTGAGTTTCTGAGCTGACTTAAGAGTGTGTTTGAGCTGACTTAACAGTGTGTATTAGCTGACTTAAGAGTGTGTTTGAGCTGACTTAACAGTGTGTATGAGCTGACTTAAGAGTGTGTCTGAGCTGACTTAAGAGTGTGTTTTAGCTGACTTAAGAGTGTGTCTGAGCTGACTTAAGAGTGTGTTTGAGCTGACTTAAGAGTGTGTTTGAGCTGACTTAAGAGTGTGCTGAGCTGACTTAAGAGTGATTTTGAGCTGACTTAAGAATGTGTCTGAGCTGACTTAAGACTAACCAGTAATCTATCTAGTAATGTAACTAATTACTTTTTAAAGAAAGTAATCACAATAGTAATTTGATTACTTTTAAAGGGGTGGATCTTTCTCAGACAAGTGGTGACCAAGCAGTGACACTGACACGAAACAGGAATGTTAGTGTGTGTGTGTGTGTGTGCGCGCGCTACACAAAGTATAACACACACAACAGTACATTTTAAACGTTGTGTGTAATTAATGTCTACTGTATTTGTCACATCTGACCTGTTTGCCCACCGTGCATGAGTTACATAAAACACTGCTGGCTGGATATTTTTGGCTGGTGGTCTATTTTCAGCCATTTTATAAACTCCAGCAGCACTAACAGGCCGTCGCCATTTCAGTTTAACTGCTGTGCTGAGAATTATCCACCAGACTCCTCATTGGTGGTCCCTACATTAATACCCCTTGGTTTCAATTAGGTGTAAAATAACATCCACTAACTGCTCTTACTTCTAGAATAAAACTCGCAGATTATTTAACCCCACATGGCTCTCCAGCTGGTCCAGCTCTCTTCGAGCCACATTAAACTCACACCACTAAGATGTAAAAGCTTGCTCTGTGGTTTGATAAACATGCGCCTCAAAGCAAAAAATTTAATAATTAAGAGTGTAAATGATTAATATTTCCATTCTTCCTGGAAAATGATCTGGAGAGAATACAGCAGAGCAAAAATTGTGGCATGCTCAGCCTATTCTAAACTTCTAAACTAACTAGGAACCTGGGGGTAGAGAACCCCAGACCCTTGCTACCTATTGTTGTGGTGATTTTATGGACTTTAAACAATGAAATCAAAGCCATTAGAAAAGAAATTCAAAAAGAAGTCTTACTCCACCGTGAAAAGCTGGCTTCCTTTAATCCAGATCAACACACACAACTCAATACAATTATCTTCTCATCAAAACCTGAACACTCAATTTAGTTCCTACAAGACTATAATAATAGCAGGGCATCTTTTAGCAATTAGAAACTCCTCCCTTAGAATTGGTTATTGACCAAAAGCCTTTAAACTACTTTAAACTACTGGTTATTAAACCTCTGTTAAAGACATCTTGATCCATGCAAGTTCTCAAATCACAGACCTTTTTCTAATCTTAAGGTCTTCGAGAAACTCATGTCCCCACAGTTATGTTAGCAAAACAGTAATGAAACAAATGATCTTTTACTGTCAGCTTTTGTATCTTGATTTTTTTGCTAGAAACTACAGAACTACATCCCAATGTAAAATATGGAGTCCCGCAAGGTTCTGTATTAGGTCCTCTTTTATTTATACTGTATGTGCTGTGATTGTATACAATTATCCAAAAACAGGGGATTAGCTTCACCTGCTACGCAGATATCTTTGACTACTCGTATGATATGTATAGATTAAAGACTAAGGATTGCATTAATGATATAACAGACTTTTTGTCACATGAGGTCCTTCTTCTAGGTCCAAAAGCTGCCAGAAACAAGCTGTGAGGCTTTATGCCATATCCTGCTGGTTCCTCAGCTTCTTCTGTGTCAGCTGTAAAATATCTTCGTGTCACTATTGACCCAGATCTGTCCTTCGACACACATGAGTTCTATTCATAAAACAGCTTTTATTCATCTTGCTAAGCTAGATATCACTACATGATGCAGAAAAATAACTGTCTTAATTACCTCCAGACCCGAATACCGAGTGTCCTGTTCTCAGGATCCAGAATAGAAGCAGAACAGAATAGAAGCAGAACTGACTAGAAGCGTAAAATTTGATCCGATATTATTAAGACAACATGGTTTTCGAACAAATTTCATTCCTGATTATAAAATTATATTATTGACACATAAAGCCCCTAATCTCTCACTACGGACTACCAACCTCAGATCTTCAGGTGCTGGCTCTCTACGCATCCTTTGAAATATGAAAGCTACATTTCATATAAAGTCCATCAGCTTTGGAATAACCTTCCAAATAATGTACAAGATTCAGACACAATCTCAGTTTGAAAACTTATTTGGTCGGACTTTCTGTGGGTAGCTTTTGACAGATGAAGGGTGTAGAGCTGGGGGGTGATTGAGGTGATGAGTGTTCTAGAGAACTGGGATCCCAACCACTCCTCTCATTCTCTCAGGTTTGTTTATGGTGGAGTTGAGGGGGGCCAGTCTCTCGGGGGACTCACGTCTATCATCCTCAGCTCTGGCCCTCATAGCTACGCTGCAATAGACTTGACTCTTTAAAGTTGGGGTGATGGTGCCTAGTGATAGGAATCTTGCCTCTGGACCAAGAGGTCAAGGGTTTGAATCCTACCTTCAGCACCACCACTGGGTCCCTGAGCAAGACCCTTAACCACAAGTAAATTTTACATGTAAATATAATATTTACCCTATAAACAAACTTAAACCTCTGTCTCTTAACTGTCCCTACTCTGTTAGTCCTAGACTCTGTTAATCTAGATAGTGACATCTCTTTAATTCGGGTTGACCTGAGGACGGGTTCTCCTTTTGAATCTTGGTTGCTCCCAAGGTTTCTTTCTCCAGCTTTAGGGAGTTTTCCCCTCCTCTGTTGCCCTTGGATTCCTCACTAGGGGCTCGGATCTGGATCCTGTAAAGCTGCTTTATGACAAATCTTATTGTAAAAAGAATATGAATAAAACTGAATTGAATTGTTTAATTGCAACAAACTACATCAGTCATTGTACAGAATTAAGGTTTATTACATACAACACATTCTCAGAACTTCTTATTACAACAGAAGGATTTGCATGAAAAGTAATACTTAAGTTCACTGTCAAAAGATTAGTTTAAACCTTTGTATCAGATTCACTGTCAAATAATCCCGCAAAGTGGAATCAAGGGGGAGAAAAGGGCTCTGCTGAGAAAAACGACTCCCAAAGACATGGATTAAAATGGACAAAAATAGACGCGACAATCATTTACGCTAATGCAATGGAACATATCCGCAATTAGCATGAATTGTACTCAGTCAGTCCAATTAAGGGAGGATTCTGGACAAAAAAAGCATTTCTTTGGTGCATTTTAAAACAGCTTGACTTCATAGTGGAGAAATCAAATACCCCCTCTCAATAACACAAAATCTATTATGCTACTCTTTTAAGAATGGAATTAGTAGACAAGAATGGAATTATAATTTAATGATGGAATAAAAAAGACCAGCAAGGTCATCACTATTTGATATTGTGTAACATCAGACATTCTCTCTCTCTCCGTGTAAACGTCATCATTATAGTTCTTTCACCAAAGCAAGCAAATGGCTGGACCACACTGGCAGCTCCTTACAATACACTGTGTAGTCAAAAAAAAAACAGAAAACCCCAAAAACATTTGCAGAAACATTCATGATGAAACTAATATTATGTTCATTTGCAAATGGATACAAATTTGTACACAGATAACAATGCATGTATTTATTTGGCAACTGTTTAATATTATTGCAGTATGACCCTGCATTCAACTCCCTTCATTGCGCATGATCTGTATTGTTCTCATGTTAATCTGATATCTAATGTCGTCTAGAACTTGGGTTTGATGATGAAGTCACACTCAGATTGTCGCTCACTGAGGGAATAAATGAAACCTGGGGAATCGTTTGTGTTCAGTGTTTCTTTTTTAAACAAATGTCGCACACACTTTCTGCTGTCATCACATTGCAAACTGAAATAACTTGTTTCTCCGCTAATTAGTGTTCTAATAATATGCATGGGAGCTCCACGCCGCGTCGCATTCATTTTTAGATCCATCGCCGCCAGATCCACAATGTTAGAAACTCGTTTTCCACGGTAAAATAAAGACTGGATGGATGTTTTATAGCAGGTAACTCAACTGAAACATCTCACTAGTCCTGCCGTCCCACTGATGTTTCCTCACTCAGCAATTTTAATGACAGCTTCAATCAACAAAAAAAGAAATACAGAGATGGAGGCCACAGAATGTTGTATCTCATGCAGATCACTCTGCACCGTTAACATGCACTTATTTAATGAGAAACTCGTACAGGTTTGTCTATACAAAATACATCTCTTATTTAAAATACCTCAGATAAACCATTTTTGGTATCTACACTACATACAGTGTGTAGCTGCAGGTTTTGCGAATTCATGAGCACATGATTAAAATTAAAGATTTAGGAAAATGTCTCTAAAGTTATCCAATTCTAAACTAAAAAACATTTTTCACGTTAATATGTAGGGCTATAAGGCCGTCCAGAATAGGAGGAGGGGTGTCAGTTAAAATAAGTGTAAATCTTAATTGGCTGGAGCTTGTATTTTGTTTCTTCTTGCCCGAAGCGTTTATTCAGCCTCAATAGCAGCAACGCTACAGTAGTCAGTAAAATCTTTGCTCTCTGACATTTATTATTGTCAGTTTAGCTGGATTACCAACTTCATGAGCCACTGGTAAGCAGCACTCCGGGCTGCAGGCAGAACAGGAAATAGAGGCTCTATTAAAAGGTGGGCAAGGACTCTGTGTTATTTCAGATTTAGTGATTAGCTCAGCAGCCTTTTCTGATCTCCATCTCTTGGCTCTGTTGTCTAAATGGTCCTTCGTTTAAATATTCAGTGTTAAACTGTGAATGAGAGGGATGTCAGTCGTAGCCTACATAGACAAAAATACTGGGACACATTATTGGACTAGAGAAAATCCATAAGCAAGGCTCAACCCCATCCAGCACCTTTGGAATGAACTGGAATGGAGATTGTGAGGCAGATTGTGAGCCAGTGGCTGACATTAGAGTCTATGTATTTGAATGCAATGTCATTAATATCCTTGTTGGGTTAATGGTCAAGTGTCCCAATACTTTTGACCGCATAACGTATATACAGTGACTCCAATATTACGAAAACCGGCATTCATGGATTCAGTCTAACACGGATTTTTTTTCTGAGAACCGAACAGTAACCACCATAAAAAGATTCAGAAGAAGCTGCTGCAGCTGCTCCGTGTCTTGTCCTTGTTATCTCAGTTTATTTAGTATTAGTAAGCTGTGCTCTGTCTAAACATGTGGGTAGAGAGAGTTATTTCAACCTTTC